>JAGVSP010001253.1:0-46317 GCA_022494985.1 Micrasema minimum
TTTTGTATTCAACAAATCGAGAGACATAAAAAATTATAATTACAATGTAGGTTCATTGAATTTCTCTGATAAATAAATAAATAAATCAATTACTTACCCCCTTAGGGAAACATCCTAAAATCAAAACACAAAGTCAATCAAATATAGCCTATTACTAAATCAATATACTAGCCACCTTAACAGGCCAAGAGGGTCAATAACATTTAAGAGAACAACATCGCAAAACACCCAGGCATGAGAAAAAGGGCTTTTTGATTTTTTAATCTCTCCGGGAATCGAACCCGAAACCTTCCTAGTGTGAGTCCAGCCTCCTTCTTCACCATGGACGTGGACGCCGGCATATATTACCTATGTATTAAGAAACTAACTAACTAACCCATCACGCCGTTTTCTAGGAGGGTAGGCAGAGAGGATAAAAACTGTCTTTATGTAGAAGACGGGGAAAGCCGAGATAGACATGGCATGATCAAGTACAAGTGCTCAAAAGTGGTCATGTGAAAAGTCGTAATAATCGGCGTGTGTCTATGAGAAGATGTATGAATGTAGAGGAAGCGAGGGTAGTGTGCCAAGACAGAGTGGTATGGCGTTCTATCCTCTCTGCATACCCCTTCGAGGAAATGGCGTGATGGTTAGTTAGTTAGTTATATGTCTACAAATAGATTGCATCGTTGGTTTTGTAATTTTTGTTTTTATTTTTGCATTCTGAATAAATTTTGTGTTATAATGTGCCGGCCTATAGGAAAATTGATGGTGATTAATATATTTTTTTCAATAATTTCTTTTTAAATTTTTGTTATCATGGTTATGTCCGTAATAAATTTTTAAAATATCATAATCGCGATTTCCCGCCAAAACAGGTTATACATATAACATTATATGATATGATGTCAAGATACTATGCCAATCGTGATGTCTATTTACCAAGTTTTGATGTGAGTGGCGCTTAAATAGAAAAAAGTACATAGCCACTTCTCTAGTTCTACGCATCAACTTATTTATTCAGTACGACCCTTGCTGTGCACTTTTAAAGCATCCGTTTGCCGTCAATCCGTTTTAATAAGCTCCGTTTGTAATATTTTTTTACGAGGAATCTTTTGAATTTTAAATATTCAAATATTCATTACTTTTCCCACAGCAAAAAAATACGGAATTTAGAAATATAGGATATTTCACCATAATAAAGTACTTTATCAAAAAAAAGTTACCTGAAGTTTTCTTTGATACAAGCCTTGAGATAATGCATATTTTCTAAGTTGGCTGCCGTGATCGGTGCATCTTTGGTTGGCAATATTGATTTTATTTCACTATACAACTTTTCCTGGACATCTTGATGTTGAGACAGTTGGAATAAGTTTGACGAAACAGCCGTAGATACCTAAAATAAAATATGTACACATATTTTTTATGTATTTTATAAATTACAGTATTTCCAATCGTTTATTTTACTTTTGACAGCTCGATTATGTATCGATTAGGGATGTCCTAATGCGTTACTGAATCGATTTCTCATAGAAATCGACTTTATTTATGAAGAAGTTTTAATCAATTTAATACATTTATATTTTATTTTTGCTAAACATTTTGTAGTTTATAAACATACCCAGACGTTTAAAGCAGAGTTTATATTACGAAAGCGCTGTCGTAAAACTTTTTTTTCTAACAGTCTTCAAAAAAAATATTACAAAAAATACATAATTTCTTTACAAAAGAAACTTTAAATACAGTCCCGATTTAAAGGAATCCTCCTTAATTGGAGTTTGTCATCGGGTGCAGGAGCTACAGAAAACCCAAATATGCAGAGGACTATTTTATTGTCGTAATGTAAATTGAGAAATTTTGTGTCGCGACAATGAACAAAATTTAAAGTTATTTAGGGCTAAGTGTAAAAATATATATGTGAGAAATATTAGTGTAGATACCATATCATGGCTTTAATTGAATTAATAATAATGATAGGATAATTAGGAAAAAAAAAATAAATCAAGTGTAATGTAAAATATATTAGTCTATGTAAAAAATTATATATACTAAATAAATAATTTAAAAAAAAATAAAAAAAAATTCATAAAGAAAAAAAAACAAAAAGGTTTCAATTTAAATCACATTTTATATTTTTTCATGAAAAAAATCAACTTGAATAATCCTCGTTGCATAAGTAGGCTCAATAAACATCGATACCGATAAATATCGGAGCTAAAGAACATGTGCTTCACTATCGTAAAGAAAAAAAACATGAAGTATTGCATTTTTCGGTCTATGGTTGGCTGTCAATAATTACGGAACTTTATAGGCGCCCATGTGTCAAAAATAAAATAAACGCTTGGAAATACTGTACGTCATTTCTTTGGGCGTTTGAAAAGTAGGAACTTACTGTGTCGATCCCGACTATGAACATTTCTAAAGCCATGACGACAGCAATGTGCGGATCATTAGTATTGGAAGCCAATAATCTCTGTAGTAATGACATGTCCCTTTTGGTGTCGGGATTATCTTTACTTCGCTGAATTGCGGCCTCGATATGATGTAGGGAAATTCTGAAAAACAACATTTTTGAACGTATACAAATACTTGTAGACAAATTTCTGGATTATCCCATGCTGGGCTGATATCAGATATTATTGATATCTCAACAGAGACAGAGAAACTCTGGAAACGAATGTGGGTTCTAGGCGTTTACAGGGTTTATGACCTGTCATTGGCTAGGTAAAGTGGCCACTTGATGTACTACAACATTCCCCATTCCGCCCATCAAAATTGAAGAGACATCTTTAGGCGTCTTCTAGTAAGTAATAAAGCTCGGAAAGAGCCTTACCTACACCAATGAAGAAAATTGCCAAAAAAATGCTTAAAAATCTTCTCAACAGATGTCACCAAAGGAAAAAATATATAAAAACTGTTGATAAACCAACTCAAATGTGGATACTTCAGTACCAACTCGATATATATAGTAGTTTCAAAAAATTGTCATATGGTTGTCAGATGATGGGCGGAATGGGGAATGTTGTAGTACATCAAGTGGCCACTTAACCCAGCGAATGAGAGGTCATAATCCATTTATCTTAAATCTTTAGTGCTGAAGATGGACACTGCAATGTGCTCCGAAACGTTGGCAATACAGAGCCTATAAACACGGCATAATAACTCAGAAAAACACCATCTGTATTCTGAACTTTGCTGGCTTTGAAGCGTAAGACTTATCAACTTGCCTTACAACTATCATGTAATAAATTATCACAATTCACTGCACTTGGTGTACCAATGTAGTTCCCTATGCATCATTAGTAGTAGTACTACTACTACTTTCCCTTATCCACACCCATTGGTGCATAGGCCACTGCATCGGTATAGCAAGTGCAGTGTCACATGATAAGTCACACGCTTCATTACCAGTCCAAAGGTATCACGCATGAAATATTAGTATGAAAATCATATGTAAATAAATATGTCCCCCTATGGCCTACGGGAATCGAACCCTACCCATCGAGGACAATCTTTCTACGAGATGATAAGTCACACGCTTGGATAATTTTTCACTGCGCCATCTGACGATCAAACCATAAGTCATAACTTTTCTATTTCCACGACAGAGTGCGCAAATGTATAAAGACAAATCATTACAATTTATCGATTTTAGTCGATAGGTGTCGTTAACAAGTTTTTTTTAAAAATTAAACATCGGATTTTGCGTCTATTGCCAAGGTAAAATATTCAAATTAAGAATGGAACACCATTGACAATTTAAAATTAAATTAGGTACTTCCGTTTGTAAAACCCTGACCTAAAAATTTTTATCATCAAACTCAATGATGAATTTTACTTATTACTTTTACACAAAATGGACTTATTTAACATTCTCATGTCTTAAGAGATCTGGGTACTTATAACGGTTTATTTTTTAACAAGAATTTCCGCTTCTTCTCCCTAATCTTTTTGTCTTGTTTCGTAAAGGGGCGTAAGGATTTTACTTTCCATAGATTTCAAATTCCATAGTAAATACTGGGTTAAGAACAAGGTTTTGCTTCCTGAAGCCTTATAACGATGTTTGGAAAAACTTTTTACAAAACTCAAACTTTAAATCATCGTATCTCGTTTATTAATTATCCGATTTACAAATGGATTGCATTGATGATATAGTGATTTTTCGCTTTGTTTTTCTGCATTCTCAAAAAATGTTGGTTTACAAGACTACGTATTCATTGCAACAATCTACATAATTTTGACGCCAATTTTTTATTACTAATTCGTGATAATGCCTCCCGAGAGCCTTAACCATGCTTGCCTATTTTACAAGGCATCAGGTTCTCGGCGTCCTGGTCGTCCACTGTTGACAATTCGTCGGCAGTTTGCGTCAGAGCTGCGGGACGTAGACTTGACACGGGAGCTGGCGGCCGATCGCTTGGCCTGGAGGATTCCATATGCTCCACATAGGGAGCAATGGTATAATGAATAATAAATGAATGATACTGACTGCAACCTCATTATTAGGAAATACGCGTTTGTTTTTTCTTAGTACAAGCCTAACAAATGGTCCTATGAAGATGAGACTTGTTTATTATTCTAACCTCCAGATGGAGTCTAGTGCGCTGATGTATTCCCTCCAGGTTGGAGTGCTGAAGAACTTCCAAAAGGGAAACTTGACCTCCAGGATCCGGACGTTGGTGAAGAACTTGGTGACGGCGTGGATCAGCTCCTGCGTGTCCTCGGGACACCTCTCGTCCAGGCAGCCCAGCCTGGTGTCCAGGGCTATGTTTGCAATAGCTGGAAGTGAACAATAAAGTGCTTCATTCAACATGGAATAACGAAACTCGTAGTACAACCCGAAAACTGATTAATCTATATCATATTTCGAGTCGAATGTGTAACTTGACGTTTGAACGTGAGCTTGAAAAAAAATGTTTTTCTTCTGATAAAATCTTTAATTGGTACCGCAAGTAAAATTGCACAAATTTATATAGAAATGCTGTTTTTTATTTGTTTTATTTATAGATAGCATCAATTTGGCCAAACACCTACATGATATTTGATAACAATTTGCAAAAATTTATCGAAAAAAAATCAGCCTCCTAAAAAAAAATTATATTAAGTCATCGCATTTCAGGATACGCTTTTTTAGCCGCAGTTTGCTGTATTTCTCAAGACTTGAATCTCAATACACTAAAATAGGTATCCTAAAAAACGATATGGCATTTTGACTCTCACAATTTACACAAGGTACAAAAATAAAAAAAATTAAATCGTTCCTTCCCGACAAAAAAATTTAGCCGTAAATATTTCTGATTATTTTATAATTAGCTTTAGATTACAGATTTAGAATTACCCACTATTTGCCTACTTACATTCTAGAGACCATTTATTAAGTTCGTTCATGAAATCTGCCGGCATTTCCTGATTTTCATCCTTAATCGATCGGGCCCTGCAAAATAATTGGTTTAAAAAATAATGCAAGGTGTAACTTAACAACTTGCCGTGCTTTTTATGAGGACTAGTCCATTGCTAAATCCATGGATAATAGGTTATGAAATTTATGCAGTAGGTTAAGATAGGTTGGGTTTTATAAAATAATTTAAATAAAATGGCTATTTAAAAAGCAATATCCTTTATAATAGGTTATGAAATTTATACAGTAGGTTAATGATAGGTTAGGTTAAATAATATAATTTAAAATCAAATAGATTTTGAAAAGCGAAATTTGACAAAACATAATGAAGGCGTGACCCAATCGCGTATCAACCAATCACAGCTTTACGCTTTACTATACAAACCAGAGAGAAAAAATGTTTTGAAATTTTGACAGCTGCACGGCAAGTTGTTAAGTTACCCCAATCCAATAATCCGATCACAATAAAATCCCACGATACCAAGATAATTTAGAGACCGGAAAAGCGTTGTTATTCCAAGGCAGTCTTAATATTAGCAAAATTTTATTTCTTCACAGCGAAAACAACATTGCCAAAACTTTTTCTTCTATAATTTAAGAAAATCAATTATAAATAAGTAAATGCAAATAAGTTATAAATAACAGCATAATACATGGAGACAAAAGACAGAGAGAGAAAGACATGGCATGATCAAGTAAAACAAGTGCTTGAAAGTGGGCATGTAAGAAGTCGGAATAATCGACGTACGTGCATGAGAAGATGTATGAATGTGGAGGAAGCAAGAGAAGTGTGCCAGGACAGAGTGGTGTGGCGTTCTATCCTCTCTGCCTACCCCTTCGGGGAAATGGCGTTAGGAAAATGGTTAGTTAGTTAGTTAGTTATAATACAGGGTGTAACAAAATTCGATGTACAAGCGGGAAACTAGTGAATCTACATAATATTTGATTTTGTAGATTATTTTTTTTATTTGACTCATAGTTTTCGAGAAAATTGAGTACGAAGTTCACAGATTATGTTTTTCTGGGTTATTATGCCGTGTTTGTGGACGTTTCGGAGCATATTGCAGTGTCCATCTTCAGGGCATGGACATACTACTACTTTCCCTTATCCGCACCCAATGATGCATAGAGCACTGCATTGGTACACCGACAGTAGTAAATCTTTTGTTCTCCGTATTTTCCAAAGAAGTCTTTTCTCAGTACGTTTTTGTAGTACATCAAAGACGGCATTGAAGGCCTGAAAATATATTTTAAAAACATTAGATACTTCTGTATTGTAACATTAACGGGAAAAAATGTTTTTTGATGATATAATGAATTCACTTGTACTAAGAGAAATAAAAACGTTATTGCGTTTTAAGTAACTGAAAGAAAAGCACTTTTTCTGTACTGACTTAACAAGGAAATTTCTATAAAACGCTTAGAATTATCGACAATTTATTCGTTTTCCTGTTATATTAAAAGATTATAGAAAAGGATTGAAAAAAATGCTAACTATGGAAAATATTATGTATTTAAAAAAATAATGTAAAATGCCTCTTTCAAGATATAGCCTAGTAATACTTTTACTTAACTTAGCATTTAAAACTCCAGTCCACGTATTTTAAAAAAAGATTTGTATTGTTTGTATTTTTATGATTTTACCAATTAAAACAGACAGATTTTTTTGCTATTTTTTTAAAATTATAAGTTTTAGTTGATGAACGACCTTGTATAATAATAAGTAACGAGTTGAACCATATTTTTAATGCAAAGTTTTAATGTCTGTCGTTGAGAGTTTGGTATCATAAAAAAAAACAGGTAGGCACTAAGCACATTATTTTTAGTCTTGCAAAAGACTCCATAGATCAATTTAAGTATAGATGTCACATGTGGCCTCCTTATTTTATTTCGGCAACTTAAACCCAAGGTCTAACAACCGGTTTTACTGTCAACTAACTCCAAGATTTACTTAATACCCTGTAAGTACCAGCTAACGTGAGGCCCGTTTAAAAAGGTACTGCTCAGGCGTCAACATCGGACGTAGTGAGTAATATTGAAATTTTACCAAATCTACCCACTCGATAATCATTAAGAGCTTCCGCAGACTACAGACTTTCTATCGGCCGATAGTTTAGTCGGGCTTTAAATCGGTATGAAGATGTATGCAAGTGCGCATACTACAACGATCCGGTATCGGTCGATTACAATTTTTTTGCCCCTTCACGATTGCCCTTTCTTCTAATAAAAGCTTTCATTAGTAGCGCAGATTAAGTAAAACTTAGAAAAATTCTTATTAAAACGCATTTTTTTATTGATACAGATAATATTTTTCTCACAATGTCTTGCTTTTGATTGCGTCGGGAATCGGGAATCGAAAACGCGACTTCATGCTTGGTTGCATCTAATACAATACAATTAAAAATTGAATCAAACAAAGTGTATAAGCGATATGTTATAATACATAAATTGTACTTTGATTCAAATATTTCACCTTTATTTTATAATTATACAATTTAGTTTTTAAATCGATTGATCAATTCACCTGGTTATTATCCGTTAAAACGTGGCCTAGGACTTTCCGATATTTAGTCATTTTTTTCGTATTTTTTACACCATCAGCACATTTTTCGTAGGTTTTTATGGTCATTATGATCTTACCTTAGACTAGAATAGTTTTACAGTGTATTTTCCTGGTCACGAACGATGATTGTTTAGAAAGGATGATTACCATCATCTGAATCTCATTTTTCTGAAATTTTCCATCATTTTCTAATATATTTTATCATCATAAGACCTAAACATCACCAAGTCACGATTTGACCATGAGCTTACAATAAAAATGTATATCGCACCTCTTAGAAAAATATAATCAAACACACACGTGTGATTACATTGGACTGGTTCTGCGTATTTTTTTTATTAATTTATTTTTAGTACATTGCAGTTTTTAAGACGTCAGCGTCGTGTTGTTATTTTCAATGCATTCCCCGTGCTGAGGAAAGCATTTTACAAGTTAATGTTTTTTTTTTCTTCGTCGACATTATTTACAAAAAATATAACAAGTTAAACAATATTAATTTACACACGTACTTAATCAATGTCACTCACTAATACTATCACAAAAATTGTAGGTAAATGAGGTTCAAATATTATGACAATTATTGTTGCAATATCTCGAGTCTTGAGCACAGTAATCATAGATTAATACACATCGATATTAAGCGAATTTTTATACGGCGACCATGGTTTCAGGATTCAATGTATAAATAAAAAAAATATTCTTTTTTTAAATATTGAAAATTTTGGCATTTCACGTAACTCCTATGGCCAATATGTTGAACAACTTGGGCCCCTGATATGTGTATGATCTTTGCCCGTATGCTGTTTTCATTTTTGAGAGTGACCTTTGCACCATTGGGTGCGAATAAGGGAAAGTAGTAGTAGTTGTATTTAAAGAAAAAACAGTGTATTATAATTTTAAACAATATTTTACACAATAATAATAATGGAGGGAAAATAAACAACATAAAAATAATTTTACTGATATTTAACACAAAGAAATTATCTGATAATAAAAAATTGTTTGAATATCGTACAAATTTGTATGCAATGTCGTCAACTACTTCTACTACTTTCCCTTATCCGCACCCATTGATTTTATTACAAGAAGGTAAGATGATCAGCCTTACGCTTCAGAATCAGTCCAAGGTATCACACATGAAGTATTAATATGAAAATCACATGTCCACAAATATTTCATGTTGACCCCCTACGTGAATCGATCCCGCGACGCAGTAGCCAAATGCGCTACCACTGGGCTATGAGGCGGATAATTTTAAATATATGACATTTAAATTGCGAACCACGGTTTTCGAAGAAATCGTTTATCTCTTTTCTGTCTTATTTAATCGTATTGCATAGAAAGAGACGTTTAATGATTATTGAAATGGTAGATTTGGTATAATTCTATTGTTCCGCAATTAGTATTGTATGATTTGTTTTTTAAATAACCACAGCAGTTAAAATATTTCGGCTTAGCATTACAAATGTACATTTTATTTTTATTTATTTTATTTGTATTTATTTATTTCACATATTACAATTTTTTTTTTAATGAAATACCTCGCTGGGCAAAGCCCGTGTTGAGGTATACAAACTTTGGTAGATTATCTTGAAGAGTTAAAATGGAGAAATTCCATGCTTCATTTGTTCCTTTGTGATTTAGAATGTCAAACCATTTGATTTGATTTAAGCTTTTCTTCATATATTCGTAATTGATGTTGGTTTTTGTATGCATTGTGAGTGTTTGTGATGTTGTTACCCTCTGTTATTGGGCCGTCTGATCTATTGAGGTGATTTAATCAATAATTAAATACATCTTTAACACATCAAGAGAAAGACAGAATAAATCAATCTACTGCAATGCGCACTCGTCAAATCACTTGCAAACAACCGCTCGCTCCAGGGTTTGAACCTGGGTCCTTGTCAACTTCTCTACATTTCTCTTCTTGTACCTGTTCGGGTGCTGGTCCTCATTTCGGAACACTTTCTGGATATCATCAGGGTCTGCGATGAACAGGATATCTGGTCTTCCGAGGATCCCAGCTAGCTTCACACAGGGTCCATAGGTGTCGTATAAGAATATTCCTAGCTTGTCCAGCTGATCCAAGTGGAACTGGCCTGTAAAAATATTATAATTGTTATATTATTTATTGAATCGGCATTAACGTTGTGGAATAACATGATTAAATTAATTAAATAATATTTATATTTAGGTTATAACTACATCAGACCTGATGATGGAAAGATCTGTTTTTTCCAAAACTATAGTAGTGTTTAAATAAATTCAAGTGGTCTACGTAACAAAGTGTTTTATTAAATTAATTATAATTGTTAGTTGTCAATTGATTATGATGTACCAATTAAAAATTTTAAAAAACAACAAAAAAAAAAATTTTTTTTAAAAATTCAGTGCCCTATGCACTATTAGATGCAAACAATGGAAAGTAGAAGTAGTAGTTTGAATAATCAACTAAGTGCTTACACGAGAAGGTGACATGTATGAATGCGGAGGAAGTAAAGGAAGTGGTGTGGCGTTCAATCCTCTCTGCCTGCCTCTTCGGCAAAATGCCATAACGGTTGGGTAGTTAGTTAGTTTTTATTTTAATCTAAAAATTCTAACAAATTCTGTACTTTGTGGGCTGGGATTTTGATTTTGGTAGCAACACACTTTATCGATTTTGCGAAATATTTTTGACATATTTCCCTATTTAGCGAGCAAAAAATAATACAATTAATTAAAAAATATAACATCAACATGATAGTTTATTGTATAGTTAATTTTTATTACATTTTTTAAATCCATTGAGATTGCTCATTGCGCCCACATAAATATTATTAAAATTTATTACCTATTCTATTACTAGAAATTCGAATATTGCAATATCTGTAACATCTCCGATATCGTTTTTGAAACTCTGTTATTGAAAAGACAAAATGCATTTGAAAAAATATATAATTTCATATTGAGTGCATTCCTCGTTGCCTTTCCTATTTCCTATGCAGGTGCAAGTGCGGTGTGCGGAAATACTATGATCATTATCATTTTAAAAGTACAAAAATGTAAAAGATTCAATGCCGAATACTTGGGTAATCAAACAAATAAACGAATTGCGTGCTACTCAATGGAAAGAGTGGAATAAAAACTACTTTTTCTTTTCGTCAACAAAACACGTTCGTTCACTGACCTAAATTTCTTACAATAACTTCACAAAATATTTGTAATTAACGTGGACTTCGTATGCAAACGTGTCTCAAGAACATTTCCTTCCTTTCCAACTTCTTCCTTTCCTTTGTCCCCACCACCCAACGGTGCATAGGGCACTGCATTTGCACACTAGTGCAGTGTATTTTTGTAGACTTGCCTAAGTACCTATTTATAAAATTTAAAAAATATTTATTATAATTAAGACGCTGGACTCTCACAACACTTAGTTCCGGGTTCAATTTCCGGTGAGATCACAAAATGTCTGGCCAACCTTACTTACAATATTGCTATCGAAATGACAACTCGGATTTATTGATGGCCAGAACTTGGAAAATATTATCACATACTTTAATCTACTGTTTTCTAGAAAACAGTAGCCGATTTTTTAAAATGGGTAAAAATAACGGGAAGTCTGTTTTTTTACGTATGTATTTAAAGGTTGTTGCAAACGAATTAGTAATTAAAGGGCGTATCAAATTAATTATTTAACTAACTAACTAACTAACCATCACGCCATTTCCCCGTAGGGGTAGGCAGAGAGGATAGAACGCCATACCACTCTGTCCTGACAGACTTCCTTTGCTTCCTCTACATTCATACATCTTCTCATGCACATACGCCGATTATTCCGACTTTTCACATGACCACTTTCGAGTACTTGACGAGCTTGGTCAAGCCATGTCTTTCTCGGCCTTCCGCGGCTTCTACATCCAGGCACACTTGCATTTAAACTTCTTTTAGCCGTTCTTTCGCTCCACATGACCAAACCATCGTAAAAGCCCCTTATTAATTTTGTCGATAATGCTTATCTCTGCTCGAATTTCGACATTTGTACACCTATCATACATCGTTTTACACAAAATTCGCCTGAGAGATCGCATTTCAACAGCATTCAGTCTACTTTCATCCTTCTTTTTCCAACACCACACTTCACTACCATACATAATTATTGAATTATTAACCTTTTAAAATTTTATTTCATATAAAAGTACCTACATATGTATATAATGATGATGCGAAATAAATTAATATTACTATTATAAACACAAAAAATACATAATATTTACAAAATGTTTTAGTAAGATTTATCTTATGATCTGACCAAGTCACCTTTGTGGCTTGTTGGTAACTTGCCTCACGTGTTTGGTAAATCTGAAAATATTATAGTCTAATATTGATTTTAACAATAATCGTTCGTAAATATCTCGATTCAAGTTCGTTTCAAGAACTTCAAAGCGAACAAATAGTACTAATTCAAAAAGTAAACGAGACATTATTATACTATTTGTATTGTTTTTTGGGATTATCCGTGTTATGTTTTTTGTCCTCTCAGACAAAACAAATAGAATCATCAACGACCGTGAAAATCTTCGCACATACTTACGACATTATTAGTTTGTTAAGCATTTTCATAGAAAACCATGCGAAATAACCTGTCTGAAAAATAATTTAAATAAATATGATAAATAAATGGCAGCAATGTAGAAGGTAGGTGATTAAGGCATTTGTTTTATTGCGGGGCTGTTAATACTTAAGGGCATACTCCACCACGTGACTCGCGGCCGCTTCCCATACAAACGTATTCCTCGATTTTCTCCATGGAATTTGTCACCATAGCTTTTTTCACACATAAATTTTTTCACACATTTTAGTTATCGACCAGATGCGTGTTTGCATCGTCATATTTTTACTATATTTTATTTGTTAAAAGAGATTAATAAATTATTTTAAAAAGTCGGTTTACGGACGATAATTTTACGTGATAACGTCATAAGAAAACATTGATGAAAAATAGCATACTTTTATGAATTGAATTGAATTATCATTATTTTGTATAATACAAAGCAAGAGTTAATTGAAAATTACAATTTTTTCCATAAAATTAACGTTTTTTTGCACTCGTTAATTCAAATATTTGTTTACTTAAATTATACAAATTAATTACAAGTAACAATGTGCTATTGACAACTTATTTACAACTTATATACATGTGATAATATGATGTTTAAGATCCTCCAACCTGTGTTATAAAGAATAGACATAACATAACGAATACGTTCGACTTCGTGGACACTTCAAACAAGCAGTAAAATTCTGTGATGACGCTAACAACGCTTGACAAATTGTTGCTTATGTGCTGCTGCTGTCTCCCTTCTACTCGGACGCATCGGCCGATGGAGTAGAAGAGAGATAGATGCGTCACAAACCGAACGCTTGGGCCGATCGTATATGTATCTAAATAGTGCCCTATGCACCATTGGTTGCGGATAAGGGAAAAGTAGTAAGCAGTCTACTAACATATTTTTCAAAGTCGAGACCTGCGGCTTCTACGTTACCATTGCAACTTGCAGTTTCGATTTAACAATGCATTTGTGGGTAATGAAGATTGCTACTACCATAAACAATAATGAATGCAGTAAATGCACGCAACAATCAGTGCATGTCAGGAGAAAATTTGTGGTTGATTTACCCAGCACGGTGCAATGCACTTATTAATTAGAAAATTACACCTGATTATAAACTGTATTTTTTTTTCCATGTGAATATGTACTATAACGTATATCTGAACTATTTTACTTTCTCCTAAATAACAGTAGTGATGGTAACTTTGTGTTATGCATTGTTTAGATGTTTAGGTGTAACCTACAGCCTTTGGCGTGTAGAAAATATATTGCCTATTACTATCTCTAGATCGATATCCACTTGGTATATCCACTGTGTATTTATTACCATTAGTTGCAGTATTGTATCAATACCATTATTTTTGAGTGTGTTGCAGATACAACTAATTATTGATATCTTCATAGTATTTTTCTATTTACTTACCTTAAATTATTTTTTCTTTCTTTTTTGTCACCCATAAGTTCTACCAATGCATTTCTACTTATCCATTGGATAACAAAAATTGAAGTACAACCCGAAAACTGGTGAATCTACATCATATTTGGAGTCGAATGTGAAATATGACTTTTTAATCCGAGCTTGAAAAACAATAATTTTCTTCTCATAAAAACTTTTATTTATTTCCTTAGATAAGTAAAGTTTGAGTAAACGTTTGCACAAATAAATAAATTTTTATTAAAATGCGTAATTTTTATCTTGTATTTTTATTTATGGATACTTTTATTTTGACGCAAACATTATAAAATAAATAAATTGCGCGCTCTATTTATTTAACAACTGCGTATTACTATATTTGTAATTGTCAAGAAACCCTTATTTTTCATGAAAACTGTAAAAAAGTTATATTTCACGTAAATCGTACATTTCAAGATATGTCCCAACTATGTGAAATTTCTTTAACAAGTTTAGTATTACGTATTTATACCTTAAACAATGTTATTACATTGAAGTCAAGAATATAGGGAATACCAGCCTTACACCTCAGCGCGAGTTAAAAACTTAAATACAACCATTATTTATTGCGTTAATTTTTTTTATATGCTAAGTTTTACTGTACCTACCTGAATCTTCGCTTTGGTTTTTGTGCAACAAATTCTTATAGAAATCACATTTAGTGGAGAATTTTAGGCAAAGTTTCTGTGGTTTTCCAGTTGGGTAGGCTTTATTAAAACGTATCTCAGATTTTGTCAATGTTCTGAGGTTCCATAATATGATACAAACTATTCACGATGGAATGTTCATGTACACTATTAAATTGAGGTCTATTTATACGAAAACGGCGCTACATAAATTATTCATAATAATATTGGATATGCTCCGATAGGAAGCATAGACCCAGCGGCCGGGGTTAGCCTTAGACTAAGACTAACTTACTCAAAAATACTACATCAATGGTCTTCCGATCAAAACCTGTTTGTTGGTTAGCTATTATTAGGTACGTGATGCAGGAAATACGACTACTTTCTTAAAAATTATGTTTGTAATAAAACTCCACTGTCTTACCTATAAAGGGTAAAAATCTCCAATTATTTCCCAAAAGTGGTAGCGGTTTCGGTCCGGGAACTTGGTCGTAACTCCTCGCACTGCCCCACTCCTTCTCCTCGGTAGTCCTCGGCTCCTGGAAATCAGAGTCCAGCAGGAAGCTGGCCTGAGGAGCAGCGCTGGACTTCCACCGGAAGGTCGGCACCCTCGGATGCTGTGCATCCAGCAGCCTGCAGACTCGAGATGATAGTTTTGTCGCCGCCATTTTGTGGGCATTCGTACGGTAACAAAGAAATCTGCAAATAGTAATAATATTTCATATATATTAAATCTGCTACGTCCGATTAAATCGTGCCCATGATTCATTTGAATAATTGGTATTCAGGATTTCAACCAATTTCAAAAAAATTATCTCAAAAGACGCGGATTTTTCCAGATCGAATTTTGGCTTATTCTTTATTGATGGAACGGTATATAAAACGCAGTGCGAGTGAAGTAATCAAATGCTGGACTTGACCCATGACTATTTCTTTCACTCAATTTGATCACAACAAAAAACCATACATGCACCAATTAAGGACAGCATTAGAAATTTTGGTGTTTTCAAAATGAAAAAAAAACGGTTATTATTGGTATCCCAACAGAGACAGAAAAACTCTGAAAACGAATGTGGATTATCTTTTTTTTTATTTACGGATTAACAAGTTTCGAAATTTATCATATTTATATGGTCATCAGATGATGGGCGGAATGAGAAATGTTGTAATACATCAAGTGGCCACTTTACCCAGCCAATGACAGGTCATAAGCCCTGTAACCGCCTAGATAATCCACATTACTTTCCGGAGTTTCTCTGTCTCTGTCGGGATATCAATAATATTTGATATTAGCCCAGCATGGGTATAATCCAGTAATTTGTCTACAAGTATTTGTACACATTCAAAATGTGAAAAAAACGGATTTATTTATCGGAAAAAATATTACATGTACTTCAACCTATATTAATGAAGTCATTTTTTTTTAAAGTAATTCGAAGCCCTCATAATTAATTTATTTTTCAGGATAGCTAAATGTGGCAGCAAAATAAAGATACTTAATTAAAAGCTAAAGTAAAGAGCAAAACGTGATGTTTTTTTTTAGCCTTATTCATATTTTCCCGTTGCAACGGCGATGTCGTGTAATGGTAATATTCCGATTTCTTTTATAAAAAATCCATTCTAATATTTCAGTGTAACAACTGGTTTGAAGATAAGTTCGCAAGTCACGCTTGCATCTTTCTATTGAAAGAGTTACATGAAGATCTAATAATTATTTTGGCAATGTCAAGGCTAAATTGTTACTACTCATTTCTGAATGTTCAATTTTTTTTCGAAATAATATTGAGAGGATTTGATAAAAAAAAAGCATTGCATTTTTAATATTAATTGTATGATTCGTCATTTTCCGTGTTGTTTTTACGCCCTGTACACGCCAAGATGATTCATATTCGTTTCCAGAGCATCTCTGTTACTGCTGAGATGTAAATAATGAATAAATACAATACTTTATTAAGTGAACATTAAATTTTACTAAAATAGTGAACAATAAACTAATAAAAAAGTAATTACTTAACTTCTATTGTATTCGCTCCGAAAACTTTGCGACATGCTAATATTTTGCCATCGCCTTTTTGGGAGGAATATAAAAATATTTTCTTACTAATCGTCGAATTGCACATTGTTTAAAATCATTGCAAAATTGTATGTGTTAATAATTATTCGGTAATATACTGCATCATATTATTATTTTATTTATTTTTATTTATTTACGGACAGCCATCAGACAGACAATTATTTTTAAAATATGCAGTATTAATTTCTAACAATAAAGTTAAATTATATAGGCTATCTCTTAATTAGGAATTTTCTAAAAATATGTCCGCTTCGTAGCATAGTGGTAACGCATTCGGCTATAAATAGCAACACTATGATAAAAAAAAATAAAAAATACAATTTGACATCTCAACAGAGACGAGATGGTTGGAAGGAAATATGGATATCTAGGCGTTTACGGGGTTTATAACCTGTCATTGGCTGGGTTAAGTGGCCACTTGATGTATTACAACATTCCCCATTTCGCTTAGTATTTCATTTGATTTATATTTTATATTGACATTACTTGGTAGAATTCCATGATTAATTGAAGAATAACTATCTGAATCCCAGATTTCCGCAAAATTTCATAAAGCAAAAACACCTCTTCCGATAATTTCATAAAGCAAAAACACCTTTTCCGATAATTTATTTGTTATTTCTGAGATCCTTTTATGTAAATATATTTTTTTATTATCTCTACGAGAACATAACATAACCTCGGTTACATCAGTGTTATGAAATAAATTAATTAATAAAAACCAATGTATCCTGGTGTTGCCATTACATTATTCAAATGTATGGTTACCTATCTTTGAATAAATTTGAATAACAATAGTACAGAGGGATTTACTTTTCCTTAAAGATAGAAATAGACCATAGACTGGTATATTACTATCTGATTTTGTGTCATATGAGCCTTATTGGATGCCGTAAATCTCTGTATATGATTTACACAAAAACCCTGTTTTTGGAGTTGATAATAATAGATTTGTTTAATTTTATAGAATTACTTCTTGTTATTTGATCAACACTTTTTTTTTTAAATTCCTACATTTATAAAACAATGCATTATTTCATGAGTGATACTGAAGCATAAGACTGATAATCTTGCCTTATGTGCCTCCGTGATAAATTATCAAGGTTAACTGCTCGTGATGTACGAATTCTGATCCTTATGCACCATTTTGCGAAGAATTTCAATATTTTGAATATCTTTTTGTTATGTTATTTTATGGACTTATTAAGATTATAACCAATAAAAAATACGCTATGAGCGTTTCGATTCAAAACAACTGATTAAAAAATACTTGGTAACTTTCTACAGTACATAGTGGAAGTATACCAAGTATTTTTTATTTAACTTTAATTAGTTATTAATAATTTAGTATTCAATTATCAGAACTTATAAATACAGTAAAATGGCGCGACGCTTCACATGTGAAACCTCTCTGTCGTCCATTGCGAAAATCGCTTATCGTTTTAGCAGGTGTGAAATTCAATTTTTTGTCTTAAAGTATTTGGACACACCCAAATGTTGTTTTAAAAAAAAATAACTTACTGAACTGTTATTTTAAGCAAACTAAAACCCTATATTATTTACTCGAATATCAGTAGGTACTAAGTATAATTTGAAAGGTTTTTTTAAGTATCTTTGTACTTGCTACGCGGAATAACGACATGACAAAGTAATTTTTAATGGTGTCATACTTTAAAAAAAATACGGTAATTTTCTACCTGTTAAATACACGTTAGAACCAAAGCTATATATATTGTCATGCTCAGGTAATCATGAAAAATTATTAGTTATAATGTTTTCTTTTTTTTTCTTTATTATGTCATTCTACTAATTTGCAAAAGCCAAAACAAACATAGTATCCAAGTAGGTGCTTTTTTAACTTTTTGAATATTTTTTTTTACAGAAAAATTTCAGCTCTTATGATATACCATAATATTTTAACTTCGGTACTGCTTTCAAATACATCGCTAGAAATAGTTTGAAGATTTGCGGTTTTCAATAAATCCGAAATATCATTTTGAAAACACCAAAATTTCTGACGCTAACCTCAGGTGCAGCCTTAAATTACGACTGCCACTCGAAAAAAGATGTTAAGATTCCTTTTGGCCTTCGACTTCTAAATTAAATATTTATAAATTCCAAAGATGTTTATTTTACATAGATAGGCAATTTTCTTCCGTTTCTTGTCATGTCCTAGTCCTTCAACTTGTTAGAGGGAAACAGAATGATTAAAATGTATTAGATGGTGGAAGATAGATATAGTTGTCTCTTTTTCACTGCAAAATACAAATGGAACATAACATTTTTACAGCTTTCTTTGAAATAGCTCGTCCAGTAGCTCAAGCACAGATAACTATCGACGTAGTTAAAAGCGTGCTATTCACGTGCTATTGCTAACGATTTGAGCGATCACAGTGACATTCGTTCGATACCGTGGTATCGATAGCCGAACATAGCCGATCTGAGCCGAGCGGGGCCGATGCACGCTATAACGCGTCCTTACGTCAAACGTCAAATCATCGCGTTTGTCTGATTTTTTATTATTTCGACTGCTTTTCTCAATATTTGGCTTGCCGAAAACCGGCTAAATTATAATAAAGATTGAATGAAGATTTGTGCGAATAAGATATATCTCGGGAAATGGCTCGCGACTAGTATGCGCTCGTTTAATAATCCCGATCGATAACTTTTAACGCGTGTTCCTTTGTGATCGCGAAAACGTTAAACATCCTCGTTATCACGTCGCTTATTACCGAGTCGGTACTGATCTGTGATCGAGCAACAGTGTTAACTAAACAGATCTATGATAAAATCCGAGTTTATTCTTCCTAAACAGGTTTTGTGTTTAAATATTCACAAATACATATTTAAATTTCTATTATCTTTAATGTTTACATGGATCATGCTGACTTTAAGGGAATGGTGGTTTTAAAGCTGTTTTTAAGAAGAGTTTTTTGGCTCTCAGCGTTATTTCTTTCAGTCGTTCTTGGAAAGTTGTAATGCATAATTATGTGTTGAGGTTTTTATGCCGCAGAGACAATTATTTAAGAGCAAATTGATCCTTACTCCTTAACTGAAATGCATTTTTAACACCTCATGGAAGCCTCATCATAATCATCATAACGGACTTCGAGGCCACAACCTTAAGCTGGAGAAGACCCGGTTTTATCAGAACCCAAGAAAACATTTCCTGAGCAACAGGGTGGTAGATAGCTGGAACGGGCTACCGCAGGAGCTGGTCATTGCGAATAGTGTGAACGGGTTTAAGAATGGACTGGACAAGTTTAAACCTAACTAACTGTCCGATTTAGGCATATCAGCTTTAAGCTGCTCGCCTAATATTAAATAATAATAATAATAATAATAAGAATAAATGTCAATAACCATTTGATAAATAATCATGTAAATAACTATACTGAAACAAAACAACCGGATAGTGGTATAGTGGTAGATTCAGGGATTCCGGATTAGAAACTCTAGGTTCGAATCCCACTCCAGCACAACTTGTTCCCTGATTTCTGGCACAGTTATTTCCGACTATTTGAAAGCAGCCCAAAATTAAAATATTTGAGTACGTCATAAGAAGTCAAATGATTCTTTTTATTTAAAAAAAAAAATCATAAAAACGCCTAAGCATGAGAAAAATCACATTTGAAATGTGGTCATCTATTTTTGATTGAGTTAGCATTTATTTTATAGATAATTGGAATTTGCTTTCTGCATTGTTATTTTTATTATTTCGTGTTTTTTAAATTCTTAAACTATTTTTATTTTATTATTTAAATTAAATTAATTTAAAGTTTTTTTTTTATATAATAGGTGACAACTCCTTTTAAAAGTTTTAGTTTTAAAGAGTGTGTAAATAGGTCATAATTGTACCAAGTATATATATTTTTGTGTATCCGTATACTCATGTGATAATTTTAACAATTATTTATATTCACATGAAGTCCACTGTTATAATAATGTATATATTAATAATGTATTTCACTGATTCAGTACTGTATTTTTTGTAAAAGGCAATTAGCCGTCAATAAATAAATAAATAGTTTCGCCTTGTCAGTTTGAAAATGCCCTGGCAAGTCGAAACAGCTGTCAATAAGTTAAAAAAATATTTATATCTTGTTTCTTCTAAATAATATGTTTTGTGATCTCGCCGGGTATTAAACCCGGAACCTCCGTGGAGTAAATTGCAAATCCAACATGTAAACCACCACGTTAAGGATGCGGCAATCATCAATACCCAAAACTGTTTTATCCCAAAGTTCACACATGTGTTCCGGATATGCTATATTACTCGTATCTTGCTATATTTTCTCTAGACTACGGTACGTAAGTATAACCAAATGTACCTTCACACTGAGAAAAAAGAAATGCCTTATTCCTAATATTAATTCATTGATTTATACGTTCAATCATTTGTACATTAATCAATTAATTATTGATAGCCAAATGCTTAGCAATTTTCTCAACAGATGTCACTAGTGAGAAAAATCTCATTAAAGTGAAACGACGTATGATAATTCATACTAATAGATGTTCCGAAATTTGTCATATATATCTATTTTTTTCAATTTATTTTTAGTACATTGCAGTTTTTAAGACGTCATATTGTTATGTTTAATGCATTCCTCACTGGGGGACCCCGTGCTGAGGAAAGCATTTTACAAGCTAATGTTTTTTTTTCTTTCTTGGTCGACATTATTTACATAAATGAGCAGAGACTAGAAACTCTTGGTCTCACAACACTGAAGAAAAGACGGGAAAGGGGTGATTTAATTGAAACATAATGAACCGTCACTATAAGTGTAATAAATTGTGTGAAATCTTTAAACTGAAAAACAACGCACGACTTCGAGGCCACAACCTTAAGCTGGAGAAGACCCGGTTTAATCAGAACCCAGAAAACATTTCCTGAGCAACAGGGTGGTAGATAGCTGGAACGGGCTACCGCAGGAGCTGGTCATTGCGAATAGTGTGAACGGGCTTAAGAATGGACTGGACAAGTTTAAACCTAACTAACTGTCCGATTTTAGCATATCAGCTTTAAGCTGCTCGCCTAATATTAAATAATAATAATAATAAAATATAACAAGTTAAACAATATTAATTTACACACACTTGATCAATGTCACTCACTAATACTATCACCAAAATGGTAGGTAGATGAGGTTCAAATATATTATGACAATTATTGTTGCAATATCTTGAGTCTTGAGCACACTTTAATACACATCGATATTAAGTTAATTTTTATGTGGTGACCATGGTTTCAGGATCATTAAAACAATAGTAAATTCATCGTAGTTTTTCTGTATGCTTCTTATGTTTTGATTTAAAATTTTGAATGATTTTTTTTATTTAGAAATTTATTTCAGGATTCTACATGATCGGTTGTGTAAAATTTGCTTGTCTATGCATATATGGTTATCAGATGATGGGTGGAATGGGTAATGTGGCCACTTAACCCAGCCAATAACAAGTCATAACCCCTTGTAATATAGCGAGCGCTTCACACCAAATACATTTCTGCATAATATGTTTAGCTATATTTGTCTCTTTCATACCACAGAGTTGCTATCGTGTACTACTCTAAACGCCCAAAACGGTCCAGTATCTCCCGTCTTACTATGTGTTACTTCCTTGGACACCCGCGCCTACTTCATACCCCTCGGGATACCCTAAATCGGTCATCCCCACCCCAAAACTACCCCTTATAAGGCCCAACAGCCCTTAGGACAGACAGAGTTCCCGGCGACGGCGATCAGCGATCATTCTGCTTACCTTATCTGGTACTTTCTGGTCCGATCCTCCTCCCTGCTTACGGCTCAGCCTAGCAATCAGTCTGCTTACCTTATCTGGTACGTTCTGGTTCAAGGCGACACCTAAGCTCTCTCCGAACGACTATCTGTCGATAGTCCTCTAGTCTACCGGTTGCTTTCCTTATTTGGAACTGCTGGAAGATAAAGACAAATCGGATCCTTCGTTACCCGACCCCTGTCCCCTGCCTTGTGTACCGGGCAGTAGTAGTTTTGCCAAATACAACGGTACCGAGCAAAGTGAGTGTGCTTCTTCGACCGCACAGAGGAAACACGTGTGAATTCGGCCAGTTACCATCGGCGTCGGACCTAGAGCCATAAATCAAATTGTCCCCAGTCCTTAAGTCAGTGATCAGCAATCTGTGGTACTTACTTGTTAAAATCTTTGTATATCATATCGTGTGTTAATTTATTATTCAATTTCTGTACCGAACCTTATTTGTAAATAAAAAGTTATACAAACAATTGTGTATCTTTAAAATATTGTAATATAATACATTTAAAAAAAATAATAAATCATTTTTTAATGTATATCTATGTAAACAAAAAATTTTCCTTTGAAATAAATTTTTTAAAAAATCGAAAAACAGTAACAGAATGAATTGTACATTTTGATTTACGCATATCTTTTTTCTCAGTGCAACGTGGTTAAAAAACTGGTTTGTCACAGACGTTTTTTGCGACCGGTTTGTGCCGAAATTCGCCAACTCCGATTTCACATTTTTAGTGGGTGATTAATTTTTACATAATAGCAACACGTGCTTGTTTTTATTTTTTAACTCTGAATTCAACGGTTACTGTTTTTATAATATATCGTAAAGTTTTTTTAAAAATATAATATATTTTTTATAAACCAACCTAAACTGTGTTCAAAATAATTTCGACCCAATTATTATGTTTTTTATTTATTTTTTTTTATTCATTATAAACTCCTATGGAGGCTTTTTATTTTTAAAAAAATACCAAACATAGTGTGAATACTAGAGTTTATTTATTTATTGACGGCACTTATTGCCTTTTACAAAAAAAAACAATCTAAAATACAGAAACAAAGAAAACATTTTTTTTTTAAATATACTCATTGCAGTTAAAAAATTCACCTGAAGCATATTTCTATACATAATTATGCCAAAGCAAACTTCAAGAGAATATTTTTTTTTAAATTGTTACAATTTAACCACAAGAGCTATTAACTATTTAAATACACAAGAATATATTTATATAGAGTTAAAGGAGTTATGTTTATAATAACCTTAAAAGATTACTACATAACCATTTAAATCCAATCTCTCTAATGGAGTTAAAAGTACTATTCCCACAAGGATTTATACACCGTGTCCCACGATGAGACCGCGAAACTCCAGAGGGTGATTATTCATGATATTCTGAGAAAAAATCTTTATAAAGTTTTTCAAAAAACTCAATTCTAATTTCTTAAAAAAATTATTAAAATATGAATAAAAATTCACGCGTGTAATACCGTCAATTTTTGAACTGGCTCACACCACGTGACCTGCACCAATAAGCGCGAAGAAATCACATATTTTTGAAACTTAAACTAAAGATTCAGATATGAAATTCGAATTTTAAATGTCCGTACAAGGCGTACCAGAGCGGACCCCCACTCCTCCCCGCCCACCGCCACCCCGCCGCCGCTAGCACTTCAAACAGAAGCCAGTATTACACTCGTCGCTTTTTATGAATACTTTTTTAAAATTAATTATTGGAAATGCCCGGATCAAAAAGCTTTATAAGGATTTTTTTCTCAGAATACCCTCCGGAGTTTCGCGGTCTCATCGTGGGACACGGTGTATAAAATATTTATTTTAACGTGTATTTTAAATGAAAATATTTCATATATGATTCCTTGGACTGGCACTAAAGCTTAAGACTGATCACCTTTCCGTCGTGTAAAAAAAATGTAAAAAAAGGGTTAATTTCATAACACCACTAAATACTCACACTTTGAAACGTGTGACGTAGATGTCTAGTGATGACGTAGTGAATGACGTAGTGAGTCACTAGCTGTCACTAGGCACGGTAGTATTTTTCATGTATGGAATGCCACATCTCTGAAATTCTTATTCGTATAAAAAATTTTGAAGGTCTAATGATTTTTATTATTTGTAATATTAATATTTGTAATATTTGTAATAATAATGATTACAAATAATAAAAATCTGAAACTCTGTTTTTAATTATGTTAAAATTAAACCAACCTTTTAGAGTCCACTCGCTTATAACGGCTTATTTCCACTTATGTTCGTATGAATTAATGTTTATTTACACGCAAACTTTCACTAAACACATTTAAAAAAAACATTAACACATGATTTTATTTTGTAAATATACTGCTCCAAATTACTTCTCTGAATAGTAGTAACTATTTATTTAACGCAATATATGTAAAAAGACCAAATAACCATCCTTATTAACTGGAGAAAAAGGTATTATTTTTCAAATATTAAAGAATCGCGGTTGTATTAAAAAATATAAATATTTCGCTTACATAAGAGTGTTATTGTGTCATAGAGCAATAATTATTTAGTTTATTTGTGATTTTTTTAGGAGTACTATTGTTTCTATTTTACGCACAGCGATACGGCGTCTAACGAGGCCAAAGATTTGACTGACCGAGAAAATTATAAAATTCCGCTGAGAGTGACTGCCTACTAAAGATTGCCAAAAAGATGAATCCTCTCGGTACTGGGTAATGTGAAATATGTATATACATTTAACATGTAAAGTTTGTTTAGTTTAAGTATTTGGCGAAATAGTTACGGGTAGTGTTAAGCATTATTGTAAATAGTTATAGGTGTATGGTAAATAATACTTTCTATGTAGTTACGGGGGGGAAAATTATGATTCTGTTTTAAAAACATGTGCTGTGTAAAATTTGCCGAGCGCGTTTTTGATTCCCATTTTTTTTCATACGGAAAACCACCCAATTGTTTTGTGAAATTTATAATCTTGAAACCAATAATCAAAAACGTCTATAGAGCTGTGTAGACATCAGTAATAATGTTTCTAATATTCTTATTTCACAAATTTAATTGTTAAAACAGAAGTCGTATTTTGTACAAATGTACGTGTAACTTGGAGGTATCACTATAATAATAATACATACGTAATTTTAAATATGAAAATTAGTGTTTTCGCAAGAAACAAAACAAAAAGATCGAAGGTCAATCAATCTCTTTTGAAAAACAATGTAAGTTAAGAATATTCTATATTTAGATAATGAAGTAAATAAGTAAACAAAAAATAAATAAAATGTCGGAAAATCACACGCAAACAAAGGTCAATTTTTTCGGGCGATGAAGAAGCAAATACATGGAGTAACAAAACTCGTAGTACAACCCGAAAACTGGTGAATCTACATCATATTTGGAGTCGAATGTGTAATACGACTTTTGAATCTAGGTGCCAAAAAAATATAAATATCTTATAACAGCTTTCAACGCAGATTAAGTAAAATTGCACAAATTCTTATTAAAATGCGGGTTTTTATTTTTGTTTTCTTTATGAATAGTGTTAATTTGACTAAATATTTGATAATAGGGTTTTGCAAAAAATTATTGAAAAAAAAAATCATCTTTA
The DNA here is from genome assembly GCA_022494985.1 of Micrasema minimum. Lineage (NCBI taxonomy): Eukaryota > Metazoa > Arthropoda > Insecta > Trichoptera > Brachycentridae > Micrasema > Micrasema minimum. The sequence goes on from JAGVSP010001253.1 coordinate 26,081, forward strand.
TAAATTTTCTCGAAAACTATGGGTCAAATAAAAATAAAAAAATTACAAAATCGACTCCAAATCTGTGGTGTCTAGGAAAAGGGGCATGAGTCATCACGGCATAATTTTTACTGTTTCTGCTTTACTAATTCACTGCTGTGTCTCTCTAAGATTTTTTAAAAATTATTTTAGGTTAAATAACTTATTTGACTCATCTTTAAGAAGAGTCATAAAAAAACTTTACATGGCACTAGCAGAGAATAAAATAAACGGTCGTATTGTAAAAAATTATGCCTGACTGACTCATGCCCCTTTTCCTAGACACCAGAACAGAATTTTGATCTAGATTAACTGATTTCCTGCTTGTACCTTGTACCTACATCGAGTTTTGTTACAAGGTGTATAGCGATAAAAAAATCATTAGCTGTCTTGGTTTTTTTAGTAAAAATAATGACGTAGTTATTATTTCGATTGAGATTCTGTTTTTCTAATTATATTATTATTATATGGACAATTTAGAGCTCGTTAATACAATAAATATGTAGCTAAATGCCTTGAGTCAACTTTGGTTATTAATTTGGCCCGATTGATCTAGTATTTCAAAACAAAATAGATAAACTCGAAGAAAAATGCATGGCTTCATGCATTTTGTGTTACATAGCGACACCATAAACAAAGTTCGAGTGTTTAATAAAATAATTAGATTTTCCAAAAATAAGATAAAAAGTAGAAAAAGTAGTAGAATTTCAATTTTAAAATCCCTAAATCATTATTTAAGCTAACTGTCCAACTCGTAGCATAGTGGTAGCGCATTTGGCTACCATGCACGAGGTCGCGGGTTCGATTCCCGTAGGGGGTCAGCATGAAATATTTATTTACATTTGATTTTAATATTAATATTTCATATGTGATACCTTGGACTGGTACTGAAGCGTAAGACTGATCATCCTACCTTCATGTAATATTTTTTTAAGATCACTGCATTTGGTGTACCGATGCAGTGCCCTTTGCACCATTGGGTGCGGATAAAGGAAGGTAGTAATAGTAAGTATTAGGTGTGTGTGTATACCATTAAGGCTCAATGGACGGATCGTCAACGGTAAAGATAGAATCCTAATAATATTTTATCTGATATTGGAGATACGATAGGTTTTGTAATTTTTAAGAAGAAGTTAGTGCTTCATTTAAAAATATTGTTTGCTTGGTGTTTATAGGTACCTACCCAACCTAAAAAACGTTTTATAAAGAGAGGAAGTATTAATATTTTCAAAAATTATCGTTCATCTATTGACGGAATACCAAACTAATTATTTAAAAAAAAAAACAATGTTTAGGTGAAATATCTGCAGATGTCAGTTAAATTCTTATTGTTGTCTCGTTTCCAATGAGTTTATACTAGGTAGGTATAAAAATAATAGTTGGGTCCATTTCATAATCGGTTATTTCATATTTTTAGATTGATGGACTGGTAATCGGTTACTGTATTATTTAATAATTGACGAATAACAACTTATTTGCCAGAATACTACTACTACTTTCCCTTCCGCACCTGATAGTGCAAAGGGCACTGCATTGGTACACCAAGTGCAGTGAATCTTGATGATTTGTAACATGAAGGCAAGACGATCAGTTTTACGCTTTGGTGCCAGAATATGCTGTACAACTTTTATTGGTTATTTCTGATAACTTTGGCTTCTTGAAATAATTGGTTATGCCGAATTACTCGACTATGGTAATCGATTATCTTCATAATAATCCATTATACCTTTCCTAATAGGGGTCTGAAAGAAATGGCAAGATGGATTTTCGCCAACTCTGGCCTTCAGGTTAATAATATATTAATTCTAGTTAAATTCAAATGAATCGAGTTAATAACAATTTAAGTTAATAGGAGTCATAATATTTCATTTAAAGGTATTTTCGATATTTTTCATCTCGATATCGATATATATTGCCCATCCCTAGCGCTGTTTTCGTTTTTCGTGTTTTATTATCTGTCAGTGTCAGGTGTCATTTTTGATTGTACAAAAATATTTAAACGTGATTAAAACCTTTGTTATGTCTTATGTATTAATATTAAGTTTGTTTTAATATTACTCTTATCACAAACCATGCCGTCTTGGAAAACTATCTGCAACTGGACAGGACTCATTTTCTTGTTATTTCTTGGTATTCCTATTAGAATAAAAAGCCCAGATACAGTGGACACAAAACGACAATTTGATGAATTTATAGTTCGTTTCAACAAATCATACGACAACGGATCCGAAGAATACAATCATAGATATGAAATTTTTAAGGTAACTATTTTACTGTCATTTTTAATATTACATTGAAATATTTCTAATAACCATAGGAAAATTTTATCGAAGGTGTTTGAACCTTGCCCGCGAACAATTTCAATACACAGCAAAGTGTAAATACATGTTATTTATTTTGTTGTGTGCATGCAAACATGTGTTAGTACCCAGGTACTTTACAATTAATTGGATAATTTATCAAACAATTTAATATAATAATATTGTTTTGATTTGATTTTTCTTAGTACGATAATTTTTAGTCCTTTGTGTCTGAATACGCCTTTAAATACTTTAATTTTACAGTTATTAAATGGCATTATGTCTTTAAAATGTGAATAAAGGTAGGATGTTTATTTTCTTTAAATATACCAGTAACAATAATCTTTTTATTATCTTTAGATCTGAGTTTTTGAACAAATTTTCATTGCAATATCTAGATGTGCACTTCACATTCTTCATCACATCAGCCATGTTCATTCTAACACTTACTGGACTTATGCATTTCCTCTTCTTCATTCTTCCATAACCTGCCATTCAAGGCCAGATTAATGTATTTTTAATCTAGAATTCTAACGGTCCAAACGCTTGGTAGCTGCAAGTCGAGATGTATTCTATCCTCTTTGAACAGCGCTCCTTGGTATTGTTTTTGCGAAATAGCGCTTTTAAATGCTATCCAAGAATTAATATTTGTAGTTTGTCTGGGCTCCTCAAAACGCAGGTGGCCACCAATTAAAAAAAACTTTTTACTCTAGGGATCATAGAAATCAATGCCCAGCTGTTGTTTAATTCAGTTTTGCCAGTATAAAAAGTTAGGAAAATTATTACTACCGTATAAAGAAATGCTTTTAAATAGCTATTTGATTTTAAATCATTTATATGTACAAGATACAAGTTTATACATTAATATTCCTGTCCAGGATACTCTATCAAGAATAAACCATCTCAACGCCATTCGGAAAGACAACCAAACGGCCTTATACGGCGTAACCCAATTCTCCGACCTCACGGAATCCGAGTTCCTGGCGAACCTGGACACCGTGAAGCGGCTGACCAAGAACCACCAGCGGAGAGTCAAGACTGACCACAGCTTGACCATCCTAGAGGCAGTTAATCCTCAGTATAATGACATGAATTCAGTCTCTAGATTACGGAGGGAGATGGATAAGTTAGGACTACCGCTTAAACTTGACTGGTGAGTTTCAATAATTCATCATTAGTTTGCAAAAATTTCATTCTTCGGCAGGGCAAGGGCACAATTGCACATTTTGTAATTTTTTACTAGACATTTTAAGAGACTTAATTTGCTATACATGGTGTAACAAAACTCGTAGTACAACCCAAAAACTGGTGAATCTACATCCTATTTGGAGACGATTGTAAAATACGACTTTTTAATCTGAGCTTGAAAAAAAAAATTTTTCTTCTCACAAAAGTTTTCATAAGTATGGCAAATTAAGTAAAATTGCTGAAATTCGTATTAAAACGCGTTTTTTCATTTGTTTTCCATATGGATAGTATTAATTTTATTAAATAACTTATATTCGATAACAATTTGCAAACATTTATTGAAGAAAAATCAACTTCGTACTCAATTTTCACAAAAACCATGGGTAAAAAAAAATATTCTGCAAAATCGACTCCAAATATGATGTAGATTCACTGGTTTCCCGCTTGTACATCGAGTTTTTTTAGAAAATTACGAATAACTATGAAAAATCCAGGACCACGATCACATAATAACTTATTATACAAATCTGACTAGATCTGAAATTGCCTGCAATCTTCACAGTCCTAGAAAATTAAAACAAACGTTATAATTACCTTACACTGGTATCATTTGAATTTTATTTATTTTTCCTCAGACATGTTAGTCCTCACTAGACTAGCACATCCAACACTGTATTTCCAAACTAATTTATTAAAATTCAGATGTTTATCAGCAAAATTTGGTTATTTAATCATTGGGCTTCCAGGCGGGATCAAGGAGTAATTAGTGGCGTGGAAGATCAAGGATTATGCGGAGCTTGCTGGGCTTACAGCACTGTACAAGTTGCTGAGGCAATGTCCGCCATGCAAACTGGAAATCTCACCACTCTTAGTGTCCAAGTATGTTTGTTTGATTACCGTCATATACGCCTCACAACTGCAATGTAGATATGTCAGCGATCACAGTGCCGAAGATTAAGATTTCTTTAACTATTTCTTACTTTTTTCCAGCAAATGATTGACTGTGCTAAGAATGGTAATTTCGGCTGCAAGGGAGGCGACATCTGTAGCTTGCTAATGTGGCTGATTAAGTATAATGTGACCATACATCGTTCTGATGAGTACCCCATCACAAAGACAACCGACGCTTGTCATTCTGTTGTTACTAAGAATCCTGGGGTGCGGATCAAGGACTTCACTTGTGGCTCGTAAGTTGTTTAATTGAAATGCCTAATACCTGACAGGATAACCTATTTTGTAAATTTTACTGAGTATTGTCTTAAGAACAAGAAAACTGAGATATAGACACCCACCGACCATCTCCCTAAGCATACGAAAGGAGATAGCGGATAAAATGTCTATCAAATATTATGTGCATGTAGAAATGTCAACATTTTGCGCAGAAACCGTGTTAAGCAAGTAGATTACTTTGTTAATAAAAGAATTCTGACTTGACTTCTGGGTGTATAGAACAGTTAATGATATTTTTCTGATGTAATTATCTGTGGCATACAATCCAATTTGAGTAAAAGTTCTAGATAAAAATATTTGACCCTCCTGGATTGAAATAATGTATGGGTATCTACAAAGTTACCTGACGTAGACAAAGTTATGGCGTAACGGATTTTGTAAATCCATGTTGATTTTTGTTTATTCCACTACTGTCACATTTTACGGAAACTGACAGCCGATCGCTTGGCTTGGAGACAGTTTGTGGAATTCACGTAGTGAGCGGATATGGCATGATGATGACGATGATACCCGATCAGTACCTTCCTTTTGTTAAACCAAAACAAAAATGCCAGCAAGAGCACATGCCATTAATTCTAGTATTTTGAGCATAAGAGTGAATTTTTTAAAAATAAGTTTCTACCACGATAATTAATAAGTAAATACAATTATTGAATGTTACCGTTTTTTGCAGCCTCTTGGGGCGGGAAGATGATATTGTAAAATGGCTCGCAATATCCGGTCCTGTAGCTGTTGCCGTGAATGCCCTTTCCTGGCAGAACTATCTCGGAGGAGTTATTCAATACCACTGTCTTGAAGACTTACTTTCCCTTAACCACGCCGTTCAGCTTGTAGGGTATGACCTGACTGCCAACATTCCTTTCTTTATCGCCAAAAATTCCTGGGGAAAGAAATTTGGCCTGAAAGGGTACCTTCACCTAGCCATCGGAGAAAATATTTGTGGACTTGCGAATGAGGTATCGATGCTCCACGTGTATTGAAAGTTTGGGGATTTTGTTGGAATTTTGATAGTCTTTTAGCTTGTTTATGACTGCGTCAAATAAGAACCCACACTTTGAACTTTTTGAGTTAGTCAAGTTTGCGAAGACGTTTGCTGCTGACGTGCCGTATCTTGTCTGGAAAATTAGTTTTTTGCAATGATAACTTATCTTACTTTCCCTTAATCATATAACCTTATTTATGCATTGCGTTGTCACTGTATCATAATTTTATACGTACCTATAAAATCATGATACAGTGATATCATGATATAGTAAATGTATCATTCTTTGAAGATAGCACAGTACACATAGATCAACTGCAGAAAAAAGTACTATTACTCATTAGGTACATCACATCAAGGTTAAAATTTATACATACCAGCTTATTCTACATGATTTTTCGAAAGGATTTTGATAGATATGGTTATTTTTGAGATGTATTGAATTTTAAGGTACCACCCATAGAATAACTCGGTAAGATGTGTGAAATTGCAATACAAATCGTCATGTGATCTATTTTAGTGTGGCTTTAAAAGCACTGTAAGACATCCCATCTATTATTTTTAAGGTTTAATAATGTTTATTTTTAGAAATATCAAGAAATGTACTGAAGATGTAGTGTGCTCTCTAACTAATTCCGCCTTTTAAAGTCTTGTAGGTTCCTGATATAATTACTGAGAAATAAGTATCAAAATGGTTTATCACTCAGAGTTTTTCTCTCAATATTTGACAAATGCCACTCAATCAAGATCAAATCAGCAATATAATTAGTAATAATTTATGTAAAATAATATTATCAGTCTAACACTTTTGGTACTAGCCCACGGCTATATGAAAGATTGCAATACAAAACATATCCTAACGAAGTGAAAATTTAACCTAGAAAAAAAATTAATTTTAGCTTAGCTTGCCTATCACTTGATCAAGAGAATAATCATTAATTGTATGTTAAATTATTTGGTAAAAATTCATACGGAATTAGTAGACATTGAAGATACAAAAAAATATTCTAAATTTATTAGAGTACAAATTTTACGTATTCATAGTTGATTGGTGAATATTGCTATAATAATGTGATAATATATATTAATATTAGGTAATTCATTTTGTGCCGGCTGGATACAAAAATATGGACTGCTTTAACAGTAATATTAATCACTATGTAGGTTATACAATTTATTATTATTAAGATATATTCCATAGACTAAAAGACCTGTTGTTCTCTATTCCATTTGGTTACTACAAGGCTTTCTGTGTCTATCATGTTTTGTGATAGTGGACTTTTCTCTACGAAAATTTTAATGTTTTAACCCATTCATGGTGGCAACTATAACGGCAACCTATCATACGGACGTACTGGCGGCACCATTTGACGTCTATACATTTATCTTAATTACATCATAATTATGTCGTGTATGCATCACTTAAAGTTTCCAAACAATAAAAAAGGCATAAGGAATTCATATTATCTGTATCATTAGATCACAGAGTGATTTATTTTTTAAATGGATACAAATGTCACTCACCATTATCTTCAATGTACATAATTGTACATAATGTTTTGATCATTTGCCAAGAGATGTCATTAGACAACACTTTTTTTAAATCATATTCACGTATCGATTTGTTATGGCCCATAGCCGTGAATGGGTGGAATTTGCATGTAATATTATGTTTGATTATCCACTGACCACAAGTAGTGCAAAATTTTTCCAAATTGAACAATTTTCATAGAAACCGCGATTTTAGTTCAAAAGATAACTCCACGATACCCTTGGGATAAAAATCTAGAACTGTGCGACAGGACTGTGGAATCAAAAGTTATTTTAAACAAAAGGTGTATGTAGGTATAGAACTCTTTGAAAAAATGACTATATGCATGTGATTCAAAGAGGAAATCGAAATTGAAAAGAAAATTAAATAGAAGAAGTCATTTTTCACATAATTATCAGGATCTAATTTAATTTATACATTTACATAAACTTAATAATCGTCATCTTAATCTAACATTAATATTATCGATTCTATGTTGAATGCTTTTTTCATATGTTTTCAATTTTTTTTAAAAATATATCAATCTATTTATTTGCTGTTTATTTTGTAATTAATTATATTTTATTTAATGTAGATATGAACTGAAAATAAATTCAATTATCGAAATATCATTATACATTAGAATATTGATAAAAAGCGAACCCATCGTAGTAATATATAATATGATTATATCTTTTTATTGTAAAAAAATATTACATATATTAAGTACTTGTTATTTAAAGAAATATATCTATTGAGTACTTGTTAGCTAATAAATTAGTGATGATTTTAATGTAGTCTTTTTATCTCTCTTTCTCTTATTCGCACCTAATGCTACATACGGCACTGCATTGTGTGACGTTATAATTCAGCGTCACAGCGCGAATGCGCATTAGATAAGTACTTCAAATTTACTCAAACACAGTACCTATTTTTTTTTCGGTCGATAGCTTGCAAGCGCTGGCAACACCAATTTGCCAAGCACCTTTTAGTCTGGAGCGTTTAGACGAACGGACAAGATGGCGGTTACGAAGCGTCAAAACATTTATTTTATACCAGCACGCTAAATGAAAGGATTCATCATACGATGTAAGTCACGAATCCTATTACCCGTAATTAGCTACACACAGAAATCTAAATTCCGTTACTGATTGCGTTATTCATTCTGCAGGAATCCTTTCTTTTATTACTTCTATTTTCACCTTTTGATTTTTATTTTATCAAATTCACACAACCACCACCATTTTGAGTTCTTGTGATGCAAAAGAATTTTTTGTGTACCATTTTTAATTTTGATGGCAATTCCCGTGAGAGGTTGACGGTATTACTCCGCCACGAGGAATGTGAGGGTTGGATGGTATGAAAATATCGCGGAGTAAAATTCGCAGTCGATGACTGGGAGATATACCCCCCGACGGAAGTGCCGTGATCATCCACGAGCACAACATGTCCGCTGTTTCAACGATGGACCCCCCGGTATAGCCAGACAAAAGGATGACGCAAAGGAGGCTCGCGAAGGTGCAGCTGCGCTGAGGGCGGCGCCTAGGCCACGCGCCCATCCAAGTCCACGGAAGAAGGCGGGAAGATATTGAAGATTGTCATCATGTTTTTTACCACCGAATGTAATGAAATGTCAACGGTCTTTAGCTTTGGTCCGTCCATGTCATCATGTTCAAATTGAAAATCATCATTAAGAATAATTTAATAATTGTTTTGCATTCCTTAGGAGTGTTAATGTTTGCCCAATATGTTTGTCGCTAGAATAAATTGTGGATTGCGCCATGACGCATTATTTATCAACTTAGCAGAAAATCTCCCATACTACAATATCCTTGTTGTAAGGGAAGTTCAGAGAAATTAAAATCAGTAAATTTTCAAATTAATTTTATTCTTTGTTGCAACTAAATTAGGTTTCTTTAGTTTGTTTATAAAGGTGGAAATCCGCCAAATATTTTATTGGTTTGCGTCTGAGCTGCTTAAAATCGCACGGCGAGAGAGTATACTTGTAATATTATATTTTTATTAACTCTGTGACTATTTTATTGAAATATATTTATTGTATCTAACAAAGCAGTGTTTCACTCTGGTTCAACATCCCAGCCTCAGGGTACGAATGGATGACGTAATTTGAGATTTTGAGGATTTAACCTCACATATATTATTTTTAGAGCATTTTTTTTCTCTCTAGTCTCCCGACTGGGATAGTTGGTGGACCGATGGGCGGGTTGTGTGGAAGAGGGGGTCAAGTCTAATCCCGAGAGGAAAAATTGTTTTGATTATTTTTAGTCTTTTCACCAAAAGGGTGGGGAAGCTCATTTCTCTCTTAAATCCTGCATAGCAGCCACCCCCCTTCCTCACACCCTGTTCACCGCGTCACAATTGGTACAGAAGTGCAGTTTGCATAAAAATAAGAAGATGATCAATCTTGCTCTTCTGTGCCAGCCCGAGGTATCTTGAACACTTTAACTAAAGTTCCGTTTAGCGTTGTTCTGAAATCTCTTGAAAAAAACGATTGACAACAATAATAATGTGCCTAAATTAATGAAAATTTTCACACAACATAATAAATAATAAAAATTGATTTATAAATTAAATACCCATTAAAATATTGGTTAGTTCAAATTTACTAACTTGATCTCAGATGTTCACACTGTTTTACACTAGTCTTTTTTTCTGTCCTGATGGCACCTGACATTTACATGTGACAAGAACTTTCGTTAATACTAACAGCTGAATGTGATACACAAATAATGTAGTTTACATTAGTTGTTCATTACATTCAACTCTCGATACTTACGAAACTTCATGTTGTGTGTAAACGTCAAGTGCCATTGTATTGTGATTCTAGATGATAGAAATCAACAGATCATTGTAAGACACAAAAAAAAAACATTATTGAGTATAAGACTGTTTTTTCATTTAGACTTACAAAGAAAAAAGACGTAAGCAATCAACAATGTTTATTTTAGAATATGTAGGTAATTCCGCTAAAAATGCAAAAATTGAGACATTAAAAAATGATTTATTCCCTTAAAGCATTGTTTTAAATTCTTCACTTGCGTAAAAACTAGTTAACCCTTTTTTTCTACACAGGTAATTTTAAACTCGGCCTATTCTCTGAATGGATCTATCAGCTTTCTTAAAAGTATGAATTTAGTGCCAAGAGTTAAGTAGTTCTTTCATAAGGATTATTTTTGGGTAAAAAGTTGTAATTTCTTTATAATAAAACCTCTATAAAGAAATTCCGATAACATAAACTAGTTATTCGCAAACTACGATACCCTTGAAGTTGAGCCCCAAGGAAGATATCACTAATATATCGACATGTAGATGCAAGTCAGTATGAGGTCTATATAAGCACTCATCAACCTTTTACCGACGATTATCTATGGATTTTTGTCGATAAACGCTTATTATTATTATCTACCTCGCACCGACCTGTATCTACATGTCAATATATTAGTGATCCCTGCCTTGATGACTCAAGCGAATTTGTTAAATAATGAGTTATGACCTCTTGCATGACCCCTTATAGAAAAAATTGCGTTTTAAATCACTCTGTAAAACTATGATTTTAGGAACACACCGTATATGACTGATAATAATGCACTGAGAGAAAAAAATTATACAGGAACAATGTATTGATCCACCTTTTACTATTCGCTTTTAGATTTATTTATAATTTCTAAAATGATGTCGCTCAATCTTTGACAAAACAATTATAAAAAATATTAACTAACTATACATTCACGCCATTTCCCCGTGGGGGTAGGCAGAGAGGATAGAACGCCATACCACTCTGTCCTGACATACTTCCTTTGCTTCCTTCTACATTCATACATCTTCTCATGCACATACGCTGATTATTCCGACTTTTCACATGTCCACTTTCAAGTACTTGTCGTACTTGGTCATGCCATGTCTTTTTCGGCCTTCCTCGGCTTCTACATACAGGCACACTTGCATTTAAACTTTTTTTAGCTGTTCTTTCATCACTCATTCGCTCCACATGACCAAACCGTCGTAAAAATTTTTTTTTCGCCTTCCATGCTTATCCTAATGCTTATCTCAGCGCTTGCACTCTGCTCTAATTTCACATTTGTACACCTATCAAACATAGTCGTAAACCTTTCTTAGATCGATAATTTCAACATCTCAGCCTTCTACTTTGCATCTACTTTTTCCACATTTGTACACGCTTCACTATCATACATAGGGGTTGGTACACATAGATCGCATTTTGTGTATTCAGTCTACTTTCTTCTTTTTCCAACACCACGATACCATACATAAGTCCTCCGTTGTGCTGCACTATCGCTTCTTTTAAGGCTTATTTGCCACTGTTATATTTTTAAGGCACCATTAACTCTGTTATATTACTTATTTTTATCCTTTTTTATACCATTATTATTTATTTATCCGACACCTAATGGAGCATTTAGCACTGCATCGGTACATCAATAGCTGCTTATCTTGATGATTTCTTGTCTACCTTAAGAGCCAGAAGTATGGTAGCCCAAAGCACTAACGGCATAGCCAAATTACACACCCAAAAAAAGTTAAATTGTAAACTTACTTTTTTGTCCCCACTCATTTATGTAAGTAATGTTGGCGTTAAACGTAATTGATAATCTCTGACTTAATAAGCGATAGAAACAAAATGCGTACAAATTATTAATTTATATATTTACTTAATGTGTAATTTCGAACATCCAATAAAAACATAACAAACTGAACATAAAACTATTCTTATATTACTATCTTATCTTGATCTCTAGTTTACAAAAACTCTTCTATTAAAAATACAATAAATATCGCAAAAATCATGTACATGGTGTACAAAACTCGATGTACAAGCGAGAAACCAGTGAATCTACATCGTATTTGGAGACGATTGTGTAATATGACTGTTTAATCTAAGCTTAAAAAAAAAATTCTCACAGAAGTTTTCATAAGTATGGCAGATTAAGTAAAATTGCTCAAATTATTAGTAAAACGCGTTTTTCAATTTTGTTTTCTTTATGGATAGTGTTAATATGACTAAAAAAAATTGAAAAAAAAATCAACTTACTACTCAATTTTCTCGGAAACTAATGGTCAAATAAAAAAAAAATCTGCTAAATCGACTCCAATTATTATGTAGATTCACTGGTTTCCCGCTTGTACATCGAGTTTTGTTACACCCTGTATTTTATCTTTATTTGAAATATTTCGTACGGTATATAAAAAAAATCAAACATCAAAATGAAGATTTTTTGGTTAAGTTTCGTAAATCAAAAATGTCTCTAACTAATGAAATTATATTACACTTTTAATTATGTTTAGTATGTAGGTACTTAACTATTTTACATAATATGTTATATTATAGTTATTACTATTTTCTATAATTAGATTTGTTTGTATGTCCCACGTACCGAAATAACGTAAGATTAACCAAGTATATTATATCCGATTGATTTCACTTAAATTTTTAAAATGAACAGTACAACAGATTAAAATAGGAAACCATGGTTCCGTAGTATTTTTTGTGACGGATAAATCTTAAAAAATATGTTGCTGTATTACGTAGTTTTGTACTTATTTATTTTGTGATAAACTAAGACGCATCTAAATCTACGTATAATTGACACATTTTTTTCGTTTGAAATTGAACACATTAAAAACTGCTCTATAAATAATACATTTACACATAGAAATACACTCCTTGTTACGTTACATTATTATACTATATTTCCTCCATTGTCTAGCTGCGTACAGGCAAAGAATTTTTCATTATTTTTATATAGGACTTTAGAAATCTTGTCTATTTACGCTCATTATATTGAATATATGGATTACACAAACTGTCTCCAAGCTAAGCGATCGACCGCCAGTTCCCGTGGTCAAAAATGCTTAGCAATTTTATCAATGGTTGCAGATAGATAGACTCGACTTATCATTTAAAACGGCAAATCAATTCTATGCACACATTAACATAATATAATAATTCACAAATCAGATTGTAAGGGCGTAAACGTCTAGATACGTATATAATCTATATCTGTTTCCAGAGCTTTTCTTCCTCTGTCGAGATTTCAAAAATGAATGATGTAGGCCTGTCCAGGATCATAACCCAGTATTAGTATACATTGGAAATGTGAATAAAATTGTTTTTAGAATATATTATTCGACTCCCATACTTTCAATCACGCTAACAACTTCAACGGCAGTTTACTTTGATTCTTAAAACTATTTCATTATCTGTAAACAATTTGTGTGTATCACATAGAATTCTCTATAGGACTTTCTATGTCTTTAGCGTGGCCGTTGTAGTTCAGTCCGTTCTGGTTCTGCTGGGCGTTTTGGTGGTCTCGGGAGCCCCAAGTCAGGCTGAGGCAGTGCCTCATGCTCTGGTCCAGTGGGGGGATCAGGTGCCGGGGAATCAGAAAGGTAGAGAGATTGAAAAGGTCGATGAACACCTTGTAGCGGTCACTAGAAATGTAAAAATAATTTATTGGTAAAAATTAAAAAGCAAACAAAAATTGGAGAGACATGTTAGGGCGTCTTCTAGTAAGTAATTAAGTTCGGATGAACCTTACATCAATAAAGTTAGATTGCCAAAAAAAAAATACGCTTAACCATCTTCTCAATAGATGTCACTAAAGAGAAAAAATATTAAAATCTGTCGAAAAACCAACTCAAATGTGGATACTTCTGTACAAACCCAACATATATAGAAGTTTCAAAAATTTGTCATATATGGTTGTGAGATGATGGGCGGAATGGGGAATGTTGTAGTACATCAAGTGGCCACTTAACCCAGCCAACGACAGGTCATAAGCCCTGTAAACACCTAGATAACCCACATTCGTTTCCAGAGTTTCTCTGTCTCTGTTGAGATATCAATAATATCTGATATCAGCCCAGCATGGGTATAATCCAGTAATTTGTCTACAAGTATTTGTATACGTTCAAAATGTTGTTGTTAAAAATAATTTATTTGTTTTTCTTTTCATAGGAATTCCAACAAATATAGGATATTATAAATATAAAACATGCGTGAGAAGATGTACGAATGTGTAAGAAACTAGGGAGGTTTGCCAGGACAGAGTGGTGTGGCGTTCTATCCTCTCTACCTAGATTGTAATATTATTGTACGTAGACTGTAGTAGAATGTATGTAAACTACAAAAGTTCTTAACGAATCCACCTAGTTATTTGAAATAAAATTAAAAACAAGAAATAAGATATCTGATATACATACCTAAGGGTAGAACGTAAATACTGGTATCCTGATGACCCGCCTGTTCCTAATTGCTGGGACCCAATCATTCTTTGCACCATTATCACATGGTTATCTATAAAACAAAAGGTACTTATTTAAATCTTTTTTTTTTTTTTTTTTTTTTCCTACAAAAGTTTTCATAAGTAAGGCAGATTAAGAATTGCTCGAATTCTTATTAAAACTCGTTTCTTCAATTTGTTTTCTTTATGGATAGTATTAATTTGACTAAATACATACATGATATTTGATAACAATTTCCAAAAAAAAAACAACTTCGTACTCAATTTTCTCGAAAACTAAGGGTCAAAAAAAAAAATTATAATTCTACAAAATCGACTCCAAATATTATGTAGATTCACTGGTTTCCCGCTTGTACATCGAGTTTTGTTACACCTGTATATGAAATATTTTTATGTGAAAATCACATAGTACATATATATATATTTATCCACTATAATCTTTCTACTAGTCTGAAATAACTATGCTGGGGAGGGGGACAACGATAGAGTAGGATTCTAAACTAAGAACTTTGACTTTTTCAATCATTCGTGTTTTTCAATCATTTCTAAAAACAGTGCTGAAACATTTTTTTTCTGATAAATTATTCTACTTACATCTCCATTTTGTGATTAAGGAATCAATGTCCATCAAAAGCATCAGTATCTGATGCGGCTGGGAGAATCTTGGTTCATCTCTGTAAAATGTAATCATAATGGCGCCCTGAAGAGCTTGATGAGTGAACCTGTAATAGAAAATAACTTATCATAACACCATATCCGCTCGTTATGGATGCATATAGATTCCACAAACTGCCTCCAAGCCAAGCGATTGGTCGCCAGTTTCCGTGCATCCTCAGGCCAGAACCACGCCCTACAGCTCTGACACAAACCGCCGACGCACCAATGAAAGCCCCACCCTTTCCCTAGACTGCTTTAAAGACTATTGAGTCTTTTTTCAGTCCAGCCAACTATACCGTTTTTTCCAACAAGCTAAACCGCGATTTTAAGATTGTTAGTGTGATAAAAATACGGAAGAATTTACGTTATGTACGCGAACAAATGCTTTCATTGCCCCTACCACTGTCTCGGCTTATGTATTATAATTGTCATTGTTTCCATCACCCAAACCAACCAGAGTCGGCCCAAATTAACAGTGGTAGGGATGTTAGTTTCTACCCCGATCAATATTTATTAGTAATTTCAACCACCCGTGTGGAGACCGGTATCCCGCCTCGCCAGGCCCCTCATCCCAGACATCCACCCGTGCATCCGCGGTCAGGGTCTCAATGGAGGGGTGATTAGGGAAAAAGAGGGAGGGGACAGAACGCATGTGTGCATCTCACACTATCATCCTATCATCCTATCTGTCCAACACTATTTCATACGTCCCCTGCCGTACCTTATCACAATACCTATCCAAAGACCATCCTATCCTCACAAGACACAATACAATTGAGTTGAGGGATGGGGTATAATTTGAGACCTCCACGCACGCACACACAAACAGCCCGGGACGGGTCGCCCCCGCGAGCGCACACTGAGGGATCGTCCCACCTCCACCCGCGACTGTTATAGAGTCCTTGGGGACTCTCTGTCAGTTACGCTATTTTATGCAGGACTTTAAATTCTTGCTGTTGCAAATGCGAGCGCACACCAAGTCCCCCCCGGGAACTACCCCACTAGCGTTTTTTGCCAGACGAAGCGCTTTTGCCGGATGACAGTTGATACCAAGGGTTCCTGCGTCCATTGCGTTCATTCTCTGTGTTTCTTACAAAGTCTTACCACCGCAATCCTAATATGCCTCTGAGACACCTATTCTCAAAAATCGGGAGTCTGCTATTTTGGGCCCTGGTTAGGTGCCATGATAATTTATTATAATCAACAAATTTATCATGCCTATATACAAAAGTTCTATAGTTTAGATAACACTAACTATCCGCTAACAGGGTCTCAATGGAGGGGGGGGGGGGGAATTTTAAACATAAGCGACATATACAAAGAGGTCCCTAGTTTAGATAACACTAACTAACTAACTAACCATCACGCCATTTCCCCGTACGGGGTAGGCAGAGAGGATAGAACGCCATACCACTTGTTTCCTGACAGACTTCCTTTGCTTCCTCTACATTCATACATCTTCTCATGCACATACGCCGATTATTCCGACTTTTCACATGTCCACTTTCAATACTCGTCGTCGTATTTGGTCATGCTATTTTTTCTTTCTCTGCCTTCCTCGGCTTCTACATCCAGGCACGCTTGCATTTAAATTCCTTTTAGCCGTTCTTCCATCACTCATTCGCTCCACATGACCAAACCATCGTAAAAGCCCTTTCTTAATTTTGTCGATAATGCTTATCTCAACCTTGCTCTGCTCAGACTTCCTTTGCGCTCTAATTTCGACATTTGTACACCTTTCATACATAGTCTTACCACACATTCGCCTGAGAGATCGCATTTCAACTTTAAATAAAGAAGCGTTGAGCTCATATAGGTACCAACTCAAAAAGTGGTTAAATTTTAATGTATGAATCCAAATTACAACACAAAAAATGAATAAAAAAATTGATTACCGTTGTGAAAAAAAGTATGTCCCAAAATTCAGTGCTATTTAAAGCGGTAAAATGTTTTTATGAAAAGGGGAAGAACATAATATGAAGAAAAAAAATTGTCGAAATTATAAAATTAAGTGTAGATGCATGTGATAAAAAAATAACGTACTTTTGATGTTAATATTAGAGTGCATTTTAATTTAAAATATTTTCCTATTTAAGGTCTTTTTGAAGAATTTAAAAATAGTAATAAAGTATGCGCCCAAAATAATAAATAAATAAATATTTCATATTTATTTAACCACCTCAACAGACCAGGAGGCCCAATAACAGAGGGGAACAACGTCACAAACCCAGGCTTGAGAAAAATATCTTTTTGATTTTTGTGTTCTCACCGGGAATCGAACCCGGAACATCCGTATCGTGAGTCCAGCGTCTTAGCCATTACGCTACGGAGGCCGCCAAGAAATTTATATATGTAAAGTTTAATTTATACTCAAAAAACCTAACATTAAATCATATTAATTTGGACAGATAATAATGGTAATTTTTTTCAATGGAATAATATTAGTTTTATACATTACCTTCTTTCTCCACGAGACACAAGAGCTTCGTGTGCTTCTGGTTCAAAAATTGATCTATACACTTCTTTTCTGTTCTCAACGTCGATCATAATGTTCTTAGTCACTTCAATTGATTCACCCTGGAAAATAATAAAAAAGTTTTGATAATGCAGTTCATCCCACCACCTCATTCTCCACCGTGCATTATATATCGATAGTTGACTGCCCATCTTAATCAACATTTTGTAAAAAGTAAAAAAATCATCATCATCATCATCCGGTCCCTATGTGGAGCACATGGATTCCACAAACTGCCTCCAGGCCAAGCGATCTCCCAAGTCAAGTCTACTCAACCCTAGTTTACTCAACATTATTAGCTATGAGCATAATCGAATTTATGTATTTATTTTATTGTTTTTACGCCCATAGGGCTTTTTACATAGACATTTTTAAATTATCACACAGTAGGTAGCTATTCATTACCGCCAGAGATGGCAGCCAGACACTGTTCCCTAAAATACACTAGATTTGTGTTGAAAACATCAATATTGATAGTAAACTTATTAGCCAGCGAGTGCATTCTACGTATCGGTGAGTTAACACGGTAATTGGTCGATGATTGGCTACAGTAAAATAGTGCATTACTACGGGTAACTCGACCAGGCACTCGTATACT
The DNA here is from genome assembly GCA_022494985.1 of Micrasema minimum. Lineage (NCBI taxonomy): Eukaryota > Metazoa > Arthropoda > Insecta > Trichoptera > Brachycentridae > Micrasema > Micrasema minimum. The sequence goes on from JAGVSP010001253.1 coordinate 44,383, forward strand.
AATTAAATTTGTTAGTTGACAACAATCAAACATAGATTTTAATACTTTGAACAGAAAGAGCAAATCATTTAATATTCTTCTATTTTCTAGTGTTTGTATATTCAAAAAGTTATTTAAAAAGTTATAATTTATGTTATATTCCGAATGATTCAATTATGAAAATAACCTATTATCACTATCGAATAAATAAATAATCCTTCGTACATTATACTGATCTGAGTACATGTCTTAGATCTATTGATTGTTTTCAAATTATTTTTAATTCTGGTGTTATACCCATGGGTGTTGAAAACAATCCGGTTATAGACCGTTTAGCATTTTATGAATAAATACCATTGTATTTAAATCAATATTTTCTTTCACGGATATCCACCTCACATTTTCTTAATTTTGAATATCTGTTACGCTTCAGAATTATTCTTATTGCTTTATTTAGTATATTTTAGATATTTTTCTTTCCAACTTACCTCGGCAAGTTGGACCTGGTCAGCGATCATCTTGTCCACAGCTGTCTTGAACTTGCCCCAGAAGTTGAACCCCTCGTTCTCCAGGCCAGGAGTCCTCTCCAGCCACTTCTGCACCAGGGCAATGAGAGATGGCTCCTTCTCCGACCTCTCTATGGAGCTCATGGCTTCTGGATCCCTCCCAAACACGTTGGAGTAGCGCTGGTTGTACTTTACGCGATGCTCGTGCTTCACTCCTATCTGGAAACGAATTAAGATCAAATCAAGGGAGATATAGAAAAATCACTTAGGACAAAAACACTTTTTTATAGAGGCTACCCTTAGTAAGTATTCCTCATAAAAGGACAATAAAATTTCTTTAAGTATCAGCTCATCGGCGGAGTCCTAAGTCTTTCTTTGCACTATCCACATACCAAACCAATAGAAAACAATTGATCAACATCTGGATTTTAAACTCACTGATTAGAGAGGTCAAAGTTGATTTGGATTTTGCAAATTCATCTAGGTACATAACAGGATGATTTTATTAAATAATTGTACATTTTAGCATCTAATGAAGTGAATTTGATAGGCCATTCACACGAGGAATATTATATTGATACCATATATAGTATTAAGGCAAAAAACAATACATTTTCTTTCTAGTTTATCCCATCTTCTGACTTATGAAGTTTACTTACACTGTACCTGAGAACATAAAAGCCTCATTTTCAAAATCATTGGTTTTCATTAAACGCATTTAAATTATTTTTAGGCGCAGTTTGCTGTATTTCTCCAATTTAATTTTATTTTAAGCAGAGAGGATAGAACGCCCACACCATTCTGTACAGACACACTTCCCTTGCTTCATCCGCATTCATACAACTTCTCATGCACGCACTTCAATTGTTCCGACTTTTCACAGGACCACTTTCAAGTATTTGTTGTTGCCTGAGAAATCGCATTTCAACAGCATTCAATCTTTTTTTAATTTTTTAAATTTTTTTTTCGTGTTTTTTTTTTTTTTTTTTTTTTTAACCACCTCAACAGGCTAGAAGGCCTAATTACAGAGGGGAACAACGTCACAAACACCCAGGCTTGAGAAAAATTTTCAGAGTTCTCACCGGGAATCGAACCCGGAACCTCCGCATCATGATTATTATTTATATTTATTTTATTTGAAATAAAACATATTTTATAGACATTACATAAATGTATTTATTGTTCCCGCAAAGCCAGGGCTTGCCTGCCTACTTTCGTCCTTTTTTTACCAACTCCATGCTTCGCTTCCATTCATTAGGGTTGGTTTATGAACTGCTAATTTAGCCTCTTGCGACACTTATTTGCTCCGGCACCATTAACTTTGTTACCGGCACTATTCCTTCTTTCATATTCCTTGTGCATATTTCTATATCTAGTAAACATACTATAATATATATCATAAAATAAGTTTGAGAAATACAGCGAACTCCGGTTAAAAATACGTAAATTG
>JAGVSP010001254.1:0-58191 GCA_022494985.1 Micrasema minimum
TAGCGTTTATTTTTTAAATCCAAGATGGCGGACGAAACTTTTTTTCATAAATTAAAGTTGGGTATCGTTTTAAGGGTTTTTAAGGGTCCTGATTTAGAATTTAGCTTTTATTTTTAAATCCAAGATGGCGGACGCAACTTTTTTTCATACAAGGATGTTAGGTATCGTTTTAAAGCGTTTTTAGGGGGCCTGATTTCGAATCTAGCGTTTATTTTTAAATCCAAGATGGCGGTCGTCCTTTTTTTCAGAAAATGAAGATGGGTATTGTTTTAATGGTTTCGGGGGGCCCTGATTTCGAATCTAGCGTTTATTTTTTATTCCAAGATGGCGGTCGTCCCTTTTTTTCACAAAGTGAAGATGGGTATCGTTTTAATGGTTCTTGGGGGCTCTGATTTCGAATTTAGAGGTTATTTTGAAATCCAAGATGGCGGACGCACCTTTTTTTCATAAAATGAAGATGAGTATCGTTTTTAGGGCGTATGGGCGTCCTGATTTCAAATTTAAAGTTTTTTTTGATATCCAAGATGGCGGACGCACCTTTTTTTCATAAAATGAAGATGGGTATCGTTTTTTAGGGCGTATGGGCGTCCTGATTTCGAATTAAGAGTTTATTTAGAAATCCAAGATGGCGGACACACATTTTTTTCATAAAATGAAGATGGGTATCGTTTTTAGACGATACGGGCGTCCTGATTTTGAATTAAGCGTTTATTTTTAAATCCAAGATGGCGGACGCACATCATTTTCATAAAATTAAGATTGGTATCGTTTAAAGGGTTTTGGGTGACCTGTTTTCGAATATAGAGTTTATATTTGAAATCCAACTTGACGGACGCACCTTTTTTTCATCTAAGAGTAAATTCCATTCATGCGTCGGACCTGCCACACACAATTTTAAAAAATAATATGTCCCTGGGTGTCTTTTTCAAGGGTAATAGAAGTCCTCATATTAAATTTACGAGTCGGACAGCCAAGAAATTTAATTGTTTATGCCAAAGACGGATAAACAAAAAATATATTATAAATACCTACCCTGAAGCACTTGAAAAATAAAGTCACCAAAATAAAATATATAACATTTACACTATACCTTTATACATACGAGTATACTCATTATACGAGTTATTCAATTTTCATAAATGCATTTATCATCAGAAAGAAAATACAAAGCATTCCTTCTATTACCAATTCCCAAAGAAACGAGATAAATCTTTCAAATTTCAATCGATATTTCGAGAATTACTGTTTCTTCTGCGGCAGCAACGCGACGGGTATCAGCTATAATCTCACCGGGAATCGATTTCGAAATCTCCGTATTGTAAATCCAGGTGTACACAAACCGTTACACCAGCGAGTAAGATGTCACATTATTTATTCCATTATGAATTATTTTATACATTATTTTATTATTGATAGCCGACTTGTCCTTTTCTAAAATTCATAACCGAATCAACTCGTAACTAGTAATGTGTCAAGTAAGGATGGATTAACACTGCGAAGATGGTGCTGTGATTTTAGTTTCACAGAATTACTTTCAATACCCAATATTCAGCTCAGCAGTGTAAAAAATACACAGTAAATTCATGTGTTTTATTTTCGACCTATTTGACATGTTTTTTTCCTGAATATTTTTTTCAAAAACTCTTCTCACGTGAACAACTATAGCAACACTTAAAACCGAAAAGCTCTGATTGATCAGGCTTTGAATTAAAAGTTTGTTTTCATTACCACATGCTATGACCGAATCCCCTTGCTGAGATTTCTGTAGCTCGGGAAGAGTTGAACCCTTCTCTTCAATGTCCCCTCCGTTGAGACCCTGACTGACCGCGGATGCTCGGGTGGATGTCTGGAATGGGGGGCCTGGCGAGGCAGTATGCCGGTCCCCATACGGGTGGTAGTACTTACTAATAAATAACGATCGGGGTAGTAACTAACGTTTCCCTACTACTGTCAATTTGGGCCGCCGCCGCCGAGACAGTGGTAGGGGCAATGAAAGCATTTGTTCGCGTACATCACGTTAATTTATCCGTATTTATATATCACACTGACAATCTTATCGCGGTTTAGCTCGTCGAAAAAATCGGTAGAGTTGTGCTGGACTCAAAAAAGGCTCAATCGTATATAAAACTGTCTAGGGAAAGAGTGAGACGTTCGTTAAGATCTCAACACCCCTTATATACGATTTATTCATTTCAAATATACAACACCTTAACTAACTAACTAACCATCACGCCATTTCCCCGAAGGGGTAGGCAGATAGGATAGAACGCCATACAACTCTGTCCTGGCACACTTCTCTTGCTTCCTTACACATTCATACATCTTCTCATGCACGCACGTCGTTTATTCCGAATTCTTACATGCCCACGTTCAAGCACTTGTTTTACTTGATCATGCCATGTCTTTCTCGGCCTTCCTCGATACCTTCATTTAGGCACAGTCACACCAAATATTTTTTTAGCCGTTCTTTCATCATCCATTCGCTCAACATGACAGAACCATCGTAAAAGCCCTTTCTTGATTTTGTCGATAGTGCTTATCTCAGCCTTGCACTCTGCTCTAATTTAGACATTTGTACACCTATCATACATAGTCGTACCACACAGAGATCGCATTTCAACAGCATTCAGTCTACTTTCGTCCTTCTTTTTCCAACACCACGCTTCACTACCATACATAAGGGTTACCAAACTACCATACACTTTACTCACATCAAATAAACGATACTAAAAAATTATAATAATTGCATGCCACTACTTTCGCAGTGTGGATTCCGTTTAACAGCCGAACATCGCGCGGAACAAATCGTATCACCGCCACGGTCAGACATCAAAACACGGTAACATCAGTGTTTTAATGGAGGTTTGGGGCATTAATAATAAAATTATGATTACTCACCGATCGATACAGGGTGCTGCCGGCAAACAGTTTTCTAGACGTACAGTGGTGTTCGTGCATTGTGAAACAATGAAACAATATTATGAAAATGTATTTTTAAATATTATGAAAATATTATTTTTACTTTAATTATCTAAGAATTTTAATTGCGATAGGCATTCGTTAAAATCTCGACATATGTATACGATCGTTTAACTCAGTGGATAGAGAAGCCGACCGGTGGACAGAAGGACCCAGGTTCAACTCCAGGAGCGAACGGTTAATTAATTTTTTGATGAATGCACATAATAATTGTGATTTTTTTCTATGTACTTTTACCGTGTACTTTTATTTATAGTTGAATTTGTATTTATGCACCTACTGACGAGTTGCAGTAGGCAACTCAGTAGGACATGTATTGTTTTTTTTTATGTATATATTGAAATAAAAAAATAAAAAAAAATCTTTCTCTTGATTCGTTAAATATTATGAAAATGTTCGCCCCGTGGTGTAGTGGTTAGCGCGTTCGGCTACCATGCGTGAGATCGCGGGTTCGATTTCTACATGGGGTCAATATAAATATACGTAAGTGATACCTTGGATGTATTGAAATGTGTTTTCGACATATAAATATTACATAAGTGATACATTGGATGTGCTCTGAGACGTAGAGGGGAACAACGTCACAAACACCCAGGCTTGAGAAAAATAACTTTCTTGCCTTTTTTAGTTCTCAAATAACAATAAAAAATTAAATCGATGATCAGTGAAAATAAATATTTGAAAAATAGGTGACGTCACTGACCGCATTTCTCACAGAAAACTAACTTTAAATTTTCGTATCTCGCTTATACCATCTGATTGACAAACGGATTGCACGGATGATCTTATGAGTTTTTTTCTGCGACAAGTCTGTTAAGTCAAGTTTCACAAAACTGCTCGAGTGTTCCATCACTGACGAACACCACTGTGTCGGTGTGTCGTGTGTCGGTGTGTGTGTGTTCGGTAGAGACGGATCGGGAACTTACCTGGAAATAAGACATTGCATAGTTAAGTTTATTTTACGACAACATTCATTCATTCTCAAGCTAAGGGTTGAGAGAAATTTACTGAAGAAATGTTTTACGGCACATCAATTTTGATATCACAACAAAATTATAAAAAAAGCTCTCTCCAACTTCGACAAACTCAAAATGCTGTAAGTAAAAAACTGGTTTAAAAAATAAGTATACATGGTGTAACAAAGCTCGATGTACAAGCGGGAAACCAGTGAATCTACATTTTATTTGGAGTCGATTTTGTAAAATAAATTTTTCAACTTGACCCATAGTTTTCGAGAAAATTGAGTACGAAGTAAAAAAAAAATTCGATAAATTTTTGTAAATTGTTATCAAATATCACGTATTTAGTCAAATTTATACTATCCATAAGTAATAAAATAAAATCAAAAACAGCATTTTAATATAACTTAACATACCTATTTGAACAAAACCACCGTATGTAGGTGTCTAGTTGCCCGCTACGTCACTCACTACGTCATCAATAGGCAACTACGTCATCGCTAGAAATCTACGTCACATGTTTCGTTTATTGGCCTATGTGCTGGAGTTTTTAGACGGTGGATTTGGATAAAAAGTGGAGTTATGCAATTAACCCTAGGAAGCGTATATTTTTAGGAAATTTGTATGGAAACGCCCCTTCTAGTGAATTCTTGTTCGAAGATGATGATACATACAAAATCCAAAAATTAGCGGGTGTGGATGTTCGCTAAAAAGCGGAATGGTGAATAAACCCGAAAAATGACACTAATATAGCCAATAATATCACAAGGTTGGAAAGAGCTTCTTTAACTGTATATCAAAAAAAGTGTAGGTACAGCAAAAAAGTTAGAAATATAAAAATGTTTCAACATTTATAAAAGTAATGTAACGACTTAAATCTAGATTAAACTTTTGTGTTGAAGTAAGTTTTTATATGAAGCTTTTAAAGACCTGGGAATTGATACTAAAAGGCCTCGAAAATTTTCAAAAGAATCAGTTTCTGTGACATTTCGGAACAATAAAAGGAGGAGATAAAATAAAAGAGCAAGTATAATCGGGCGCTGTTATGCTGAATTAGGTCAACCCGAAACTTAATAAGTGAAATTCCTTGGATTGGCGATTAAACACTATTAAATCCAAGCAACTTATAACAATTTGTACCACAAGAGGCAAGCTTGAATAAGTTAGTAAAATCCAAGCAGGTTGAATAAGTTAGTATAAATCCAAGCATGGAGGGAAAATAAAGTGAGATTGGATGACGCTTAACACGCCTCCTACGTAGGGAAAACAAATCGTCGATTTTGAGTTTTTGGTGGATTTCGTCTGAATTTAACTATATCTTTAATTTACCAAATCAAAAAATATTTTGCCAATAATAAGGGCTTTTTTGGGCGTATTTTGTCGTATCTACAACCAATGCATATGAACGAAAATATTTTCAAATGCTCCTCCTGTAAAATCGCATTTTGTGGGTTACGATATATACGTAGTAGGAGGCGTCGATTTATCAAAGAAAAATTAATCATAACGACAGAGGAATTACCTGATAAAAATTATAATACTTGAATATCGTATAAATTATCGTACCAACCCTTATGTATGGTAGTGAAGCGTGGTGTTGGAAGAAGAAGGATGAAAGTAGACTGAATGCTGTTGAAATGCGATCTCTCAGGCGAATGTGTGGTAAGACTATGTATGATAGGTGTACAAATGTCGAAATAAGAGCAGAGTGCAAGGCTGAGATAAGCAGTATCGACAAAATTAAAAAAGGTCTTTTACGTTGGTTTGGTCATGTGGAAAGAATGAGTGATGAAAGAACGTCTAAAAGAAGTTTAAATGCAAGTGTGCCTGGATGTAGAAGCCGGAGAAGGCCGTGAGAAGACACAAGCCATGACCAAGTACGACAAGTACTTGAAAGTGGTCATGTGAAAAGTCGGAAATAATCGGCGTATGTGCATGAGAAGATGTATGAATGTAGAGGAAGCAAAGGAAGTCTGTCGGGACAGAGTGGTATGGGCGTTCTATCCTCTCTGCCTATTCCTACGGGAAATGGCGTGATGGTTAGTTAGTTAGTATAAATTGACGGCGTTAAAATGTATGCGGTGCCATAAAAATATATATTTTCTGTAATAATTTGAATCTAATTTTAAATGGTGGTGGCGTCGCGGTCTCTGAGTCCAGAGATCGTCGGTTCGAATCCCCACTTCGACACGACTCGATTCCTATTTTCAAGCACAAGCCGCTTAGGCTTTATTGAAAATAGTATTTACAAATTGAAATATGTGCAAATATCATTAGATTGCACAGAAAAAAAAATATATATTAAAATTGTAGTGTTCCGCACTTGGTTATCCAACATATTATAGCTCGACAAAAATAAATCATTTTACAGACATATTAGGCGTGTTGACTTCTTAGTGCACAACACAGCTAAACAGTAATGAACGAGATATAGAGTATAGAGTATAGATAAAGATATAGAGTATAGATAAAGATATAGAGTATAGATATAGAGATGTACAGAGTTGAAAGCAGTGGCAAAAAGACGAAAAAAAGAGAGTTATTTCTAGGAAAAACGTAATATAAAACATTTTTAACGACATGCGTCATTCGTCAACCGCGCTTTACCGACACCACTACACCTCGCGTCAAACTAAACGGGAATGTAAAGATACCAAGTCATAATAATGATAGAGTCAATATATATTATGTACAATCTCGCTGGTTTAAAGCAATTTTAAAATCCGCCTCCCCCGAGATGCGACACGCCCACGTGGACGTAGGTGGGGGGGTTACGTAAAGTGAAATGTAATAAATTATGATTAAATAAAACACTGTTATGTGTTACTATTGGTTTATTCTATAAAAATAGAATTTACCTACACTACCTGGTTTCGGGAGTAACGTTCTCCCATCGAAGTGTCTTTTCACCAGTCGATGGGAGAACGTTACTCCCGAAACCAGGTAGTGTAGGTAAATTCTATTTTTATAGAATAAACCAATAGTAACACATAACAGTGTTTTATTTAATCATAATTCATTATGAAGTGTTACAAAGTGAATGCCGAATCAATCAAAAAATGAAATTTAATAAGTCGAGTCTAAGAAGTTTAGCTTAAAATTGAATTTTTAAATGTATTGTTAAAACACGTTACATTCAACAAATTACAAGGAAATCAAGGTACATTTTTCCCGATGAAAAAAATTGAAAATATATTCAGAGTTTTTTTAAAACAATGATCTCATAATTTCATATGGAACAATTATATTCTCAGTTTAAAAGGCGACCAATACATAAAACATTAATGTTGAGATGAAAATTTAAAAAATCCGGAACATATGAAATTGAGAGTATTATTTATTTATATGTATGATAGGTTGCTACATTAGTTGAAATTACAGCAGAATGCAAGGCTAAGATAAGCATTATCGACAAAATTAAGAAAGGTCTTTTACGATGGTTCGGTCATGTAGAGCGAATGGATGAAGAAAGAACGGCTAAAAAAATATATGCGCGACTGTGCCTGGATATAGAAGTCGAGGAAGGCCGAGAAAGACATGGCATGATCAAGTATAACAAGTACCTGAAAGTGGGCATGTAAGAAGTCGGAATAATCGACGTGCGTGCATAAGAAGATGTATGAATGCGGAGGAACCAAGAGAAGTATGCCAGGACAGAGTGGTGTGGCGTTCTATCCTCTCTGCCTACCCCTTCGGGGAAATGGCGTGATGGTTAGTTAGTTAATTCAACGATTCCGAGTATTTTTTTTGACAAAATATAAACCAATGACATAATGAAGATGATCAAACGAAAGTTTCGAGTTTTGTTTTACGGTCCTTGGTACCGAAAGCGACGAATCTGTTTTCCGACGAAAAAGTTCCGGGAATTTATATTTATCAAAAAAAAAGAATCTCGGTACTTATTCGACACTAGATACACGGAATAGAACATGAAACACACAGATAAATTCGAGACAATAGAGTCCGGGAAACTAAATTGATTGGACGAAGTGCCTAAACGGTCCAGAAACTCGTAGCGAAGTAACCCGGAGGAATAGGGGAAGCGAATTTACATAAGGGTATATACAGGGCGACTCGTAGACGACGTACACGTAACATTTAAAATTCATTATCCACATCTCACCAGGGACACAGAAAGCTCTGGAAACGAATATGGCGTTCCGATGCAGTGCCCTATGCACCATTAGGTATTGTAGACAAGGGAAAGTAGCAGTAATAGTAGGCGTTAACAGGGCTTATGTACGACCTGTTGTCGGCTGGGTTAAATGGCTAATTGAGAATAAAAACATTTGCTATTAGAAGAATTAGTAAAACATCTGTTCTCATAAATCTGTCAACTGTCAACCACTTCAACATTTTTAGTTAGCGACTTATTACTTAATTTTAAATTATTTTTATACAAATCCCTGATGAAGGAGTAGTGTCTCCGAAACCGGTTGGATAATTAAATAATAAAAAAGTAGTTTAAAACAAAAGTTGTTTAATTTCATAATTCATAATTTGCTATTCCGCCTACCTGAGATCATATTACTTAAGGCTCTTAGTCACGTTGACAAAGCTTCTAATTCACTCAGAAAAAAATCCTTCAGAAAGCTATCCTAGCCAAATGAACGAAATAAGAGTGCCAGGACGGAGTGGCGCTCTATCCTCTCTTTCTACCACTTCGTAGAAATGGTGTGATTGTTAATTAGCAAATATATTTCAATATTTAACAAAAAAACCACAGTTTATAATCTTTCAAAATCTTTTTTTTTGGTTGTTGTATTGTATGTATGTATAGCTACTTGATATTTTGAAACAAATAATTTGAGAAAATGAAATATAACGCGAATATCCTTATTTTGTCAGTCGACTCGACCCCACCCCGTATAGTGCGCTTTACGTCTAAAGGGGGTAGACGCAGAGTATTGTAAGCTCAATTTATTGGAAAATGTGATTTTAATATCGGGGTAAGACGATCAAGATGATATTACAAAATTTCATAAAGTTAGTGATATTAAAAATGTTAAATATCGCGTGATAAATTTCCATACTAAAGTGCCTCACTCTTCCGTAGATAAGACAATTTTTTATTAACTTATTAAATGAAACTAGCGACTTTTGTAGTAAAAAATAATTCTTCGCTACGGAGTAAGGATGATGATAAAAACATATAATATTTTTTGAACATTAATTTTGTATCTTCTTTGCGAATCGACGAGAAACTATGAAATTTATGTTAGAAGCATTCTCACTTTGAAGTCATTCATTATAAACTATTTAAATAAAACTCTTCGTTTTTAACTACTTTTTATTATTAATCAAATCACACACGACGACATTTTGTCGTTATGATTCAATTACTACTACTACTTTCCCTTATCCGCACCCAATGGTACATAGGGCATGGTACGTGGCCTGGTGATGATTCATTTTCCTACGCAAATGTAAGCGTCATCTATCTCAGTTTATATTACGTACATATTATTAGTATTGTACAAGAATATTATGTGTAAAGATGTTTGCACCGTGTCGCAGTCGGGCTTTGGAATCCTTTAAGAAACAAACGTTTTTGTATTTATTATGAAAAGTAAGTAGGCTGCCTATGCCTCCCGAGAGCCTTAACCATGCTTGCCTATTTTGCAAGGCATCAGGTTCTCGGCGTCCTGGTCGTCCACTGTTGACAATTCGTCGGCAGTTTGCGTCAGAGCTGCGGGACGTGCACTTGACTTGGGAGGATGCGCGGGAGCTGGCGGCCGATCGCTTGGCCTGGAGGCAGTTTGTGGATTCCACATGCTCCACATAGGGAGCGGATATGGTATGATGATGATGTAAATAGGCTTTCTGCTGCCGACTTTTGAGAACACATTGCAGTGTCCATCTTCTGGCCTGGTGTACGTATAACTATATACGCGAGTGAGGAATTTGTACCGTGTCGCAGTCGGGCTTATCGCCGGGTGCCACAAAAATCGTAGACATACCATTATTCCAGTTCGAGCAACACTATCGTTTATAAATCACCCCGCTGCGCTGAGCCGTCCGATAGGAGCACATCACGTTTCTCAGAACATCATCAATAAAACAAAGATCTGGCTTAGGAACGCCTAGTATTGACAGATCGCACCTCACACAAACTCTCGGGAGATAATCTTAAATCTTACTCAATGTAGACATGTTCGAGTCTTTTTGCTCATATTTTTTCTGAAGAATTATTATCTAGGTGTTCATCGCCGTGCATGAGGTCGCGGGTTCGTTTCCCGCAGCGGATCAATATGAAATATTAATTTAAATGTGATTTTCAAAAAAAAAATTTCGTATGTGATGCCTTGGACTGGCGCTGAAGCGTGAGACTGATCATTGCCTTCATGTAACAAATTATCAAGATTCACTGCAATTGGTGTACCAATGCAGTGCCCTATGCACCATTGGGCTTGATTAAGGGATAGTAGTAGTAATAATTATAAGATTTGTTGTTTTTTTTGTATTTTAGCCTAGATACGAAAAAGATTAAAATTAAATAAAAAATTCAAATTTAGCAAACAGAAATATATTTTTAAAATAAAATAATAATGATGAATATATTTTTAAGTTGATTTCAGTGATCCTTGTACAAATAAAATTGTCGAACCCCAATCCACATCGAAATGAGAATTTTTTGGTTTTATTAAAATCGAATTTGTTGAATAGTAATTGAATATATCTCTTTTCATTCACCAATATCCGAACTAACGCTAGTTTTGCATTCAGGTAGCGAATAGAATAACCCATCAGAATGGCCGTTGAATACGTTTGAATAAAAAATACGAGAAAGCAAATCGATCCATATTATTGTTTGAATGATTCGAACAAGAATTTCAGAGAAGTGACATTCCATACTTGAAAAATACTACCGTGTCTAAGGTTACCCACTACGTCATCAATAGACATCTACGCCATCACTAGACATCTAAGTCACACGTTTCGTGTATTGGCCGTGTGCTGGAGTGTTTTGACGGCGGAATTTGATGATAACTGGTGTTATGAAATTAACCCTAGGAAGCGTATATTTTTAGAAAATTTGTATGGAAACGATACTCTAGTCTAGTGAATTCTTGTTCGAAGATCGGTGCATATTAAAATGATTAATCGCACTTGCGAGTCAGTGAAGTAGAAGTGCATTGAAACTAAATAATGATGGATGGTGCATTGTGAGGTTTTGTATGGAAAATAGTCAAATTACTGCGCTAACGGAGCGGAGGGTCCTTGTGTAAGCGACACAAGCTGCACTCGGCGGGATACAGAGAATGATTGCTTTTGTGAGCTTTGCAAAAATTTTAATAATAAAATAAAAAAATCAAATACATCTACTACTTTCCCTTATCCGCACCTAATAGTGCATAGAGCACTGCGTCGGTACACCAAGTGCAGTGTATCTTGATAATTTTTATAAATATATAAAATAAGTAAAAAACTTATTGTAATAGTATACAGGGCGTCCCAAACTTATGGGACATGAAGGGGAAGTACCTAAAATATCGTAGATAGTGTGTATTTTGCTGAAAGAAGACTTTATGTTACTTTTAAAAGTTAGTAATTCTGCATTCATAGATTTTCTAAAAATTACTTGCTTCGTCTGGGAATCGAACCGACTTAAATGTAAAAAAAAAATCACCCTATTTTTATGATGCCAATCGAAAGAATAGCTAAAAAATAATATCTTTGCTAAAGTAACATAGTATTTAAAAAAAAAGGAACAACATGAAATTAATCATTTTAATCAAATTAAAAACATACATGAATGTTCCGTAGTCAATTAAGTAAGTATTTTTTTAAATTAATTAATTAAATACTCAAAATGTGATCCCTCTTGTCTTACGCAAATCGCCTGACTCAATCATTTTACGTTGTTCCTTTCTTTTAAAATACTATGTTACTTAAGCAAAGTTATTATTTTTTAGCTATTCTTTCGATTGGCATCATAAAAGTAGGGTGATTTTTTTTGACATTTAAGTCGGTTCGATTCCCAGAAGAAGCAAGTAATTTTTAGAAAATCTATGAATGCAGAATTACTAACTTTTAAAAGTAACATAAGTCTTCTTTCAGCAAAATACACTATCTACGATATTTAAGGTACTTCCCCTTCATGTCCCATAAGTTTGGGACGCCCTGTATATATAAAATAACATAAACATTTTTTTTTTATTTCCCTACAGAGATGAGGTAGATTTTTTTCAAATCCAGGAATATGGATATATTCGAGCGTTTACAGGGCTTAAGACCTGTCATTGGCTGGGTTAAGTGGCCACTTTATGTAGGTACTACAACATTTCCCATTCCGCTAATTAGCGAATATCCACACCAGGTAACATTTCTTTATTTTGTAAAAACGCTCGAATATCCATATTCCTGAATTTGAAAAAAATTCTACCCCATCTCTGTAGGGATATAAAATAAAAATAAACACCTACTCCCGTCTTGGGATAAAATCCAGATTTGTGTACAAGTATTTGAACACGACCCAAAATGTTGTAACATAAACTTATTCAAATCACAAAATATAAATCATAAATTCAAATTATTTTCAGGCAAATGTACAATAATTACATATCTTTTCAATAATTATAATATTGTACATATCTTCTCTGAGACACCTAGTAGAGAAGATATCAATAACAAATTAGTTTCACACACCATCTGTTATGAATAAGATATGTAATGTTAGGGACCATAATATACAAATAAACAAGTAACAAGTTTTTAAAAAAACGCTGAAAAACGCAAAAATACTTAAACCGTGAGGTTTTTTTAAAACCGTGAGGAGGTGAATGCAAGCCCTTAAGGTACACATTTTACACTTCACTTATAATAATGAAACTAGCATTAAAAACCACGTTCAATTTTCATTGGCCGTGCTTTCTCGTGCGAACGTAAATATATCAGATTAAGTTTAAGCAGTACTACGATGGTGACCGCGGTAAGGCTGAGTTACGATCTAATCTCCTATGTCAGCGCAGTCGCGGCTGACTTGCCATTTCCTAGTGAGCAGAGTCTTGGCGCCTCGGCGGGCTGAGACCTGAAACCTGAAACTGAAACCAGCCGAGCGCAGTTTCAGAAAATTAGTGCTCCCAGCGAAATGTGATTGTGAAAAGTGATAAACAGTAAGCGAAGTTTTACTCAACACAGTCATTTTTCTTCAGTAAGCGAAGTTTTACTCAACACTGTCATTTTTCTTCAGTAAGCGAAGTTTTACTCAACACTGTCATTTTACTTTAGGTATGTGAAAAAGTTTAGGCAGTCTAGTTGGTCTGGAAGGGACACGGAAAGAGAGTAGATTAATTAATTCTGGTGAGTCAAATTTGTTATTTACAATTTTATAAAGCAAACTCTGCATGAGTTACGAGTTAGTCTGCCGCGTGGAAGTGTTTAGCGCGATTGGGTTTATTTAAATGCATGAGGTTTCGCGGGTTCGATTCACAAGAACATATCATAAATGATACATAAATAAAATTAAATCGTTGCGTCCACAGAAAAAACTTGATTTTGTTTATTTTTTTTCATTTTTAACTGGGAAGGAGATGCCAGAGTATGATCCGAGTGCCCCACCCTTTCGTAGACCGTTTTAAAGAATATTGAAACAGTTTTTTTAGTTCATCAATAACTGGTGAGACTTTGATAATTCGGAGCGAGGCGGCTTCTGTGGCGCATTGCGCCTCTAAGGAATTGTTGCAAATAAAACCCTTCAACTTTGTTCGATTAAAATAATCAATATTTAAGGTGCAAAATGTTTACAACTGTCAATTCTTACATAAAATGCAAGAACTTTGCTGGCTGGGCTCTGTAAAGCAGACAGGGCCTGTTTCTCTGCATCCACGACTATATGAAAAAGCGACGCCGGTTACCTACGTGATCTGTTATATTAGAACGATGTAGCTTACCCGCAACAACTATGGAACAATAAATAAAAAACCAAAATATGCCCAGTACTCACTCCTAATGAGTAATACTGGCTTGAATCCTAAACAATAACTTTGCCGATTTTTAAAAAGTATACTACAGATTAGGTTCTTTCAGATTTTCAATTTTTTATTTAAAAAAATTGATTGAAAAATTACAATATCAAGGGAAAATTTTTTTTATTTTTTACGATGTAATATGAAGTTTTCTAGCGCGCATTTGAAATGCGCTTTTTCAAATCGCTCGCAAAATCCTCCCATTTAGCGCGCATGCGGTGTGACGTCACACTCAATATGGCGCTGAATAGACTTCGTAATGAATTACCCGCCTTTTTTAATGGACGGGTTATGACGTCATTAGGCCAATAACGGGCGTTAATAAGTCACTTGAATTTTCGGTTTTTTTAAAACGCGAAAATTTATAAATGAAAACAACACAACCCAATTGTAATCAAGCCAGTTGAAGTCAGACCTGTAAATTCTTGCAAATACGGCTCCCGAATCAACGACCTCGACTTGACGCCCCTGTCAAGGCCTAAACAATAAACAATCTGTCACAAAAAGCTAAATGAATCACGGGGGCAACAACACGGCGTTTTAGAATACATAATATTTCCATACGCCATCGAGACTAATCACTGCCAAAGCGGTGAGGCTTCCATTTAGCGACTTCCTCCCGTCAGCGGGGGCGCTAGCACGCACAGCGAACGGAACGCGAAACGATCACGACCGGCGGAATATGCTTGAAAAATAAATTTCATATGTAAATAAATGTTTCATGGTCGTATCTCGCTTATTTATTGTCCAGTTTAAAAACAGATTGCACTGATGGTTTTGTGATTTTTCGTTTTATTTTTCTGATTTCCATGTGATATTTTTTATAATTTTTTTTATTTAGTACTATATAATTTACATAAGACTAATATAATATTTTTTCATGTACATTACACTTATTTTTTTTTCCTTACTATTCTTATCTTAACATAATACATTTTTCTATTTAGCTTTAACATAATACACGAATAATTTTTACATTTAACCCTAAATAAATTTACATTTTGTTCATTTCTTATATCATCCGGAATCTCCTCATACATTTTAACGCCCTTATACATCAGAAAATTCTGTGACATAGTTTTTCTTTTCTTTTCTAATCTTATATTTTTTGAACCTCTTGTTGCATATTTATGAAAAAAGTCATTGTTTTTTAATTTGTTTTGCAAATATCTTGAAATTATCCCCTTAACAATTTTGTTAATTTCATTAGCAACCTTATATTTTAATTCTTTGGTCTATTGACATAATATTAAAAAGTTTAATCATTTTTTTAATGTTTGTTCTTCTACTGTACTTAGATTTTGGACTGGCACTGTAGAGCATGGCATCTTGCCAATGTAACAAATGATGAAAACACTTGGTTACTATTGTCGTCTCCGGACATCCTTCAAACGATCGAACACACCGCTTGATGTACAAAATGCAATGCTTTTATACCATTACGTGCAGACAAGTCTTAAGAAGGAAAACGAATCGAATCGTCTTTCGTCCTGCTTTCGTGCCAGGCCCCCTACAATGATTACGACTCCGGTTCTCGGAATCCCGCCCCCCCGCCCCCCGATGTTTGTGAATACGCTGCTGCCGGGGTGCATTAGAGCTCGGTGATTACTTCGGAACACTTAGTCAACCCCCGCCCGGGGGCCGACTTGCCCCCTGCCCGGAGGATGGTCGCCCCCCCCCCCCCCACCCGTGCTGCTACGTCACGATATTTCATCCGCGAAAGGGGTACATGAGGTATAGAAGCCAGTTATAGACGTTTTATTTTATTACTACTCTGCATGAACTATGTATGATAGGTGCACTAATGTTGAAATTAGAGCAGAATGTAAGGCTGAGATAAGCATTATCGACAAAACTAAGAAAGGTCTTTTACGTTGGTTCGGTCATGTAGAGCGAATGGATGATGAAAGAACGGCTAAAATAATACATGATGCGACTGTGCCTGGTTGTAGAAGTCGAGGAAGGCCGAGAAAGACATAGCATGATCAAGTAAAACAAGTGCTTTGAAAGTGGGCATGTAAGAAGTCGGAATAATCGACATGCGTGCATGAGAAGATGTATGAATGTGGAGGAAGCAAGAGAAGTATGCCAGGACAGAGTGGTGTGGCGTTCTATCCTCTCTGCCTAACCTTCGGGGAAATGGCGTTATGGTTAGTTAGTTAGTTATTACTACTCTTTCTAATGGCGTGATTTTCCTTGATCAGCACAAAACAAACTATGACTCTCACGCACCAATGTCTCGTTTATGTCGCATTGTTAACTTAAGACAGGATCTGGACTTTTTCGGTGTAAGTCTATCAAGATTTAAACATTCACTGAAGTAGACCCGATCCTGTCTTGAGTGTGTCCACATTTTATTCTAACTGTCTTAGCTTCAACAATTTAATGTTCTGTCACTTATTTTTACTGCTTGTTATCCCTATTATGCTTATCTTTGTATTTAAAATGGATTTTTTCCGTAAATAAATAACTAAATAGATTACCTTCAAAACTTCTGGTCTCTGTTGAGATGTCAACTGTGATTTGATGCAAGCCTGTCATTGACACAAGCCACAATAGGGTTAAATAAAATTCTCGAAAACAAGTCGAGAACAGGGTTGGTTACCACGTTCTCCTCAACCCCCGTCATCGTCAGCGCTTCCTTCCTCCTAATGGACGAGGATTGTGTTAAAAATATTATTTCCATTTTTTTCCCAAGAAAACTTCGATAAAGCTCCCATTGTGGCGCTAAGCGCATTTTTCAAAACAATACCGAGCAATGAAAAATCGTTACAATCTTCGCTAAGAGTTCTATTTTATATTAATGACTCAATGTTGCATTAGTACAGCAAATAAAGGGTATTATGATAATTCACTACAAGAGAGCAAGATGATCAGTCTCTAGCTTCAGTCTTAATAATTCTCAAGACGCTTCTTACTTGAACTACTTCGGCGACACTTGAAACACAAATGATTCGATTGGTTGGGATCTACCAACTTCTAGTAATAGCTGTCACACGTCGCACGTCATCATCATCATCATCATACCATATCTGCTCCCTATGTGGAGCATTTGTGGATCGGCCGCTAGCTCCCGTGCATTCTCCCAAGTCGAGTCCACGTCCCGCAGCTCTGACGCAAACTGCCGACGAATTTTCAACAGTGGACGACCAGGACGCCGAGAACCTGATGCCTTGTAAAATAGGCAAGCATGGGTAAGGCTCTCGGGAGGCGTACGTAGTATATGGCCTAGCCAGCCGAAACGCCTTCGCCGGATGACAGTAGATACCAAGGGTTTCTGTGTCCGTTGCCTCACCTCTGTGTTCCTAAAATTCTTCTAAGACACCTATTCTCTGCACTCAGAAGTCTGATGTCTTGGGCCCTGGTTAGGTGACACGATTCGCAGCCATAGAGGAGAACAGGTGTGATGCAGGAGTTATAAAGGCGGCATTTTGTTTTAACCGAGTAAATATTCGATCTCCAGATAGCTTTCATATCCCGTTGCACGTACCAAATGATAATGCCGTTTCCCGTTATAATATAATCGGTTTTTCTAAAATCCTAGGCTTTTTCTAAAGGTTTTTCCACGACTCGAGTTATTGAAGGTTGCTGCGTCCGTTCCTGAACTTTGGTGTCGGTTATGAAGTCGAACCACCTAATTAATGCCTAGTATCCTTCTCAGACACTTTTTTTTTCAAAACTCAAGATTCATAAATCAAAAGCAAAACTATACGAGTTTTTTTTATATATTTTTAAAATTATTATATTTTTTTAGTACTACATAATTTTTTACATAGACTAATATTATTTTACATTAAACTTAATTTTTTAATTTTATTAACTATCCTACCATTTTCAATTTAGCTATAATATAATACCTACACTAATATTTTTCACACATATATTTTTTACATTTGACCCTAAATAACTTTACATTTTGTTCATTTCTTATATCATCTGGAATCTCCTCATACATTTTAATGCCCTTATACATTAGACGATTCTGTGACATAGTTTTTTTTTCATTTCTAATCTTATATTTTTTGAACCTCTTGTTGCATATTTATGAAAAAAGTCGTTGTTTTTTAATTTGTTTTGTAAATATCTTTAACAATTTTATTAATTTCATTTGCAACAAAATTAGGCAGACAAGGACACGTGGCACAATCAAGTACAAGTATCTGAAAGTAGTCATGTAATTAATCACTGATAGTAATGAGTTGCAGAAGGTAATTGAGGATACACAATGCACACTCTCAGACGAGATCCTTGATTACACCGACGTCGATTGCACAAGATAATCTACATAATGGCTTATTGAATAAGCATAATTAATTAGTTAAATTCCCTCTCACGATTCGGCTGGAGCGGAATCGGCGCAATTCTCTTCCGGGCCGAGGGCCCTCGGCAATCCGGAATAGTGCTTGGAGGCGCGACACGGTACAAACTCCGGCCACTAGACACTAGAGCACTCCCGCTGTCTGCTCAAGATGACGTTTATTCCAATTTACGGCCCGGCTCGGCTAAACGGGTTTGTTCATTTGGTGCTTACTTTGGTAGAAAAATTTATATAACATTTATGATAAAGAGCGTCTATTTAATATAGTGTTAATTACACTAATTATCTGAAATTTAAAGTTAAGAATGTCTTTAATGAGTAACTAAGTATATTAAGAACGTCTCAATTGCCCTAATCTGCTCAAGCTACGGGTAATATAGTCTACAGCTAGGAGCTTAGGTTAAACAGTATCTTTAATTGTGAGGCGCTCTTGAGGTGATCTTTCACAAAAAACAGCGCTATTTATAAGTTAGCCGATTATTATTATTATTATTAACATGCAAAATTTTGTGGGTGTCTAAATATTTCTAGATAAAAATTGAATCAAGACGGACTTGTATAAATTAAATGTAATTACAATAATTATTACGTATTTTATTTAATTCAAATACTGGGCGGAATTACGAATGTTGTAATATATTGAAGTGGTAGTGAAGCGTGGTGTTGGAAAAAGAAGGATGAAAGTAAACTGAATGCTGTTGAAATCCGATCTCTCAGGCGAACGTGTGGTAAGACTATGCATGATAATGTCGAAATTAGAGCAGAGTGCAAGGCTGAGATAAGCATTATTGTCAAAATTAAGAAAGGGCTTTTACGATGGTTTGGTCATGTGGAGCGAATGAGTGATGAAAGACGGCTAAAAGAAGTTTAAATGCAAGTGTGCCTGGATGTAGAAGCCGCGGAAGGCCGAGAAAGACATGGCATGACCAAGTACGTCAAGTACTTGAAAGTGGACATGTGAAAAGTCGGAATAACCGGCGTATGTGCATGAGAAGATGTATGAATGTAGAGGAAGCAAAGGAAGTCTGTCAGGACAGAGTGGTGTGGCGTTCTATCCTCTCTGCCTACCCCTACGGCGAAATGGCGTGATGGTTAGTTAGTTAGTTAGTAATATATTGAGTAGCCACTTAACCCAACCAATGAGAGCCCAGTAATCGCCTAGATATCCATATTCCCTGCCTAACTTCTCGTCTCAGTTAAGATGGCAGTTGTAATATGAAATAAAATGATACAAAGCCGTATTGGATAAAATCCAGTTTTTGTCTACAAGCACGCGGATGTACTAAAAATGCTTATATTAAATACTTTAAAAAATTCTTCTATATATTTGGTTTTGTTACTGTGTACTAGGTGACGTCATTCTGCAGGATTTCGTAACCAATGGCTGCCGCGGCACGGCAGTCGATATCACGACTTGTAACACAATTTATCGAAAAATAATATTCTATAAAAACGAGAAAAGCCACGTATGGAATCCATTAAACGAAAGTGTATACAATAATTTTCTGAATACAGAGCTCAGAGAAAAGATCTTAGAGGATTCGTGATTCAACCGACTCGGTTGGGAAAATGTTTTGCGAGCATAAATGGAAAATGATAAAGAAAGGGAAAATATAAAAGCACGTAGAAAGAAAATATGTGAAATAGGAGTATGTAAATGCAATTATAAATGGTGTAACACAACTCGTAGTACAACCCGAAAACTGGTGAATCTACATCGTATATTTGGAGTCGAATGTGTAATATGACTTTTGAATCTGAGCATCAAAAAAAAATTTATTTTTCTCGTATAAGCTTTCATTAGATTAAGTAAAATTAAACCAATTCTCAATAAAATTAGGTTTTTGCAAATGTTTTCTTTATGGATAGTATTAATTTGACTAAATAAATGATATTTGATAACAATTTGTTAAAATTTGTAAAAAAAAACATTTTTTTACTCAATTTTCTCGAAAAATATGGGTCAAAAAAAAAAAAATCTACAAAATCGACTCCAAATATGATGTAAATTCACCGGTTTCCCGCTTGTACATCGAGTTTTGTTACACAGTGTAAAATATCGATACCTTAAAATGCAAATTGTGTAACTCCAAAATGGTTTTTACAGGGCGGGCCAAAAACGAAATGGTGGAATAGCCAAATTTGCAGGGTTACCAATACTAACGTGGCAGTTACCCATTTTTCTTGAGGTGGTTTTTAGGGCATTTGTAATAATGTTGGACTCGCCTAATTTACCTAGCACGTGTATTGGAATACAGACAACAATATGCCATCATAAAGTCATTTAGTCAAAAAATGGAGTTACACAATTTCCATATTAAGGTATCGATATAATAGATAGAGCGTAGTGGAAAACGAGATGCAGAATCTTGCTACAAGCTAATCCCCAGTATTGAGATTACCAAGAACAAATACAATTAAAATAATATGCACAGAGCATATTCTTAACTAAGCTTAGATTTATTAAGACTTTGAGTCTAAGACCACGTGTTTAATATCAATAGCACAAGGGGCTAAATACAAAATACTACAAAAATGCTAAAAGCTCACATCACATCGTCTTAAAATAACTTTTAAAAGTGCACTTGAATCTATATGGAGTTGTGCGCTGCATTCCAAATTCGAATATCTGCCACGTCTATTTATTTCAATGCGCTCTTCACGCGTCCAATCAGAGCTGTCCGATGTTTTGAAAATAGAACGATGAATGCCCCAGCGGTGACTCCATATTATTTCAATTGTGTTATTTTTGTCTGGCGCATGTCGACTGCGCTAGGCAAGATATGCTTGGAATATCAATCTCTAGTAAAACACAAATCTTAGTCAGCCAATATACATAGTGTGACAAAACTGGTGAATCTACATCGTATTTGGAGACGATTGCGTAATATGACTTTTTAATCAGAGCTTAAAAAAAATATTTTTTTCTTCTCACAAAAGTTTTCATAAGTAAGATTAAGTAAAATTGCTCAAATTCTTATTAAAACGCGTTTTTTAATTTTGTTATCTTTATGGATAGTATTAATTCGACTAAATACATGATATTTGATAACGATTTGCAAAAAAAAAACAAACCAATTCGGACTCAATTTTCTCGAAAATAAAGGTCAATTCAAAAAATTTTTTCTACAAAATCGGCTCCAAATATTATGTAGATTCACTGGTCTCCCGCTTGTACGTCGAGTTTTGTTACACCCTGTATTTATACAGATGTTTACTTCTATAATGCAATATTTATTTATACATTTCATACACACGTAAGGCTGTATTCCCATGGAGTATAAAACACATTCTGGGACTCGACATTTTAATTTTGTCATTAAACACATCAACACAAAGAACAGAGGAAGATAAAACATATTTCATTTCACTTTGTAAAACTTCATAAAAAAATATGATTAAATAAAACTTATGTGTTACTAATTTGATTTATTCTATAAAATAGAATAAACCTACACTACCTTCGACTTATCTTATTATATGTGGTGTTCAGGACTGAACTAACTAACTAACTAACTAACCATCACGCCATTTCCCCGAAGAGGTAGGCAGAGAGGATAGAACGCCACACCACTCTGTCCTGGCATACTTCTCTTGCTTCCTCCACATTCATACATCTTCTCATGCACGCACGTCGATTATTCCGACTTCTTACATGCCCACTTTCAAGCACTTGTTTTACTTGATCATGCCATGTCTTTCTCGGCCTTCCTCGACTTCTACATCCAGGCACAGTCGCATCATATATTTTTTTAGCCGTTCTTTCATCATCCATTCGCTCTACAAGACTTATTGATTAATTAAAACAATATTGATTAGTTAATTTTAAAAAAAGATTTACTGGTTAAAATATAAAGCAAACAAAAAATTGAAGAGACATCTTCTGGTGTCTTCTAGTAAGTAATAAAGCTCAGTAGAGCCTTACCTACACTAATAAAGATGATTGCCAAAAAAATGCTTAACAATCTTCTCAACAGATGACACCAGCATAGAAAATTTCGGTAATGCGGAACGACGTAGACGAGTTCAATATATAGCAGATCCAAAAATTTGTCATATATGGTTATCAGATGATGAACGGTGTCCAACCCGAAAACTGGTGAATTGACATCATATTTGGAGTCGAATGTGTAATATGACTTTTTAATCTAAGTTTGAAAAAAATCTTTCTTAAAGAATTATGAGAATACATGAGAAATTACGTAAAAACGTCATGCGTGTTGATAATTGTTTTAAATGTTTTTTTAACATACATACAAAAGCAATTCAAACTATACAAAATTGATACAATACATACATATACAAAAAGACGACCATTTACTCTGATTTCAAAGACACTAGGTACAAAAAAGGTAAAAATATTATACAATGGACGACAGAATACAAATCACCAACATCCAATATCGTCAGACTAGACTGCAAATTATTCTAAATGGCCAATAAGTTCAGAGTAGGTCATAGAGGAATGGAACAAAGCATGCTCGGCATTAGTTAATAAGGAGATAAGAAGACAAACAAAAATTATGTCATCAAGCATTAGGACTTACATCATTGGAAGAGCGACGGAAGAGAGGGGATTTAATTGAAACTTACAAGATACTAAATGATTACTACGACTGCCCCCTGCACGAGATGTATCAGCTGAATCCTAACAACAACCTACGGGGCCACAACTGGTAGCTCTATCGTCCCCAGTTCCACCTCAACCCTAAGAAAAACTTTATTCCCAGTAGGGTGGTTTCAGACTGGAACAAATTGCCAGGCCTAGTTGTCCACTCCACTACGGTCAACCAGTTCAAGAACCGTTTAGATGCAGAATGCAGACAAAAAGCAGTACAAAAGATATAGGCGCACCAGCAAAAGCTGCCTGCCTATAATAATATATATTAATAATAATAATAAATCCTTCGAACAAGAATTTACTAGAAGGGGCGTTTTAACGAAAGTAGATTGAATGCAGTTGAAATGCGATCTCTCAGGCGAATATGTAGTAAAACAATGTATTATAGGTGCACTTATGTCGAAATTAGAGTAGCATGCAAAGCTGAGATTGGCACTATCGGCGAAATTAAAAAAAGGTCTCTAACGATGGTTCCGTCATGTAGAGCGAATGGATGATGAAAAAACAGCTAAAATAATATATGATGCGAGTGTGCCTGGATGTAGAAGTCAAAGAAGGCCGAAAAAGACATGGCATGATCTAGTAAAGAAAGTGCTTGAAAGCGGACATGTGAAAAGTCGGAATGATCGGCGTGTGTTCATAAAAAAATGTATGAATGTAGAGGAAGCGAGGGAAGTGTGCCAGGATAGAGTGGCGTTCTACCCTCTCTGCCTACCCCTTCGTATAAAATTGTTAATTAGTTAATAATTAATAAAAAAATTTGGAGATTGCCTAACACGATTCTACGCAAGCGGGGTATGAAATAACCCGACATAAATATGAATAGCTAGTCGATACAGTTTCGGAATCATCAAAAGCCGTCTCGGGACCGATGGAGCGAAAAATCAAATGGCGCACAATGAAACTACAAGGTCCCAACTTCGATGATCTTCTGATCATACCTCTCCCGGGGGGATGCACTATAGTGGCCTATGCGGACGACGCTCTTCTTTTATTGTCTGGTGACAGCAGACGGGAGATCGAAAGCAAAGGCAATGTAGCTACTAACAGGGTTCTGGAATGGGTATTAGAAATAGACTAACTTTCTCGCCGCATAAGACCATGGGCCTAATGCTCAAGGGAAATCTGGACAGAGGGAGGAACCCGTAATAAGGATGGGGGGAGTCAGCGTTAGGTTCACCGACGTGGTGAAGTACCTGGGAGTATATCTGGATCGGGTCGGATCTTTCTTGGCGCACGCGAAATCTATATCGGCAAAGGCAAGCACACTGTTCATGAAGGTCCGACGCATTAGCGGCGCGTCCTGGGGATTGAGAAGTGCGGCTGTCA
The DNA here is from genome assembly GCA_022494985.1 of Micrasema minimum. Taxonomy (NCBI): domain Eukaryota; kingdom Metazoa; phylum Arthropoda; class Insecta; order Trichoptera; family Brachycentridae; genus Micrasema; species Micrasema minimum. Next base: position 24,175 of record JAGVSP010001254.1, read on the forward strand.
GGACGATATATAGAGCGACCCTATGTTGCTCAACTGACCTATGCGTCGCGTGTGTGGGTTCACAAAGCCCACGCGGGAAATGTACCGAGAACCCTGCTGAGCGGACAGAGACCGCCTTTACTGGCGCTGACTGGAGGCTACAGAACGGTGTCAAGCGCGGCTCTCCCTGTCCTTGCTGGGGAACTCCCAGCAGACTTGGAGGTGGTGCAGTCTGAGGCGGCTAGGAGACTAAAAAAGGGAGAACAGGTAGTACATTTTGGGTTAACCTTACATATGAGACCTGGCGACTCTCTCGGTGACCTGTTGGAGGCCCTGAGAGATAAAACTTGGGAAGAGTGGCAGAGGAGGTGGGACGTCGAGCGGAAAGGCCGCTGGACGTACTCATTCTTCCCGAGCATCCGAGAGAGAATGGCTTATGCTAAGCTGAACCTGGGTCATCATGTAGTACAAATGGTAACGGGGCACGGAGAATTTAGGGGAAAGCTCCATGAGTTCACCCTAGTGGCGGATCCTGGTTGTGCGTGCGGGGCACCTAACCAGACCGCAGAACACATTCTCTGGGCATTGTCCTATACTGGAGGATTGCCGGGAGACCATGCTGGACGGCATGACCGAGGTTATGAGGCCGGCGTGGAATCCGGACTTCTTTGCAAACAGGGGTAATTTCGAGCAGCTTGCGCTGTTCGTGGATGCCTGGGTGCAGAGATGGGATATTCTCAGGGGTGAAAACCCCCAGTAAAATGGAGCCTAAATACCAGGATTAAAAAGGTAGAAGTAGAGTCTGCATGAGTAAGAACAATAGGTGGTGAAGGGACATGGACTGAACTGGCATTTGTGCACGTTTCGTTTCCGTAAAAGGAAGTATCTAGAACTAATAGATTGCTTAGTGGGGTAGTCCCGGGGGAGACTTGGTGTGCCTTTGCACGGCGGCCCGTCCCGGGCTGTTTGTGTGTGTGCGTGCGTGGAGGTCTCAAATTATATCCCATCCCTCAACTCGGTTGTATTGTGTCTTTTGTAAGGATAGGATGGTCTTTGGATAGGTATTGTGATAAGGTACGGCAGGGGGACGTATGAAATAGTGTCTGCCAGAAAGGATGATAGGATGATGGTGTGAGATGCACACATGCGTTTCTGTCCCCTCCCCTCTTTTCCCTAATCCCCCCTCCATTGAGGACCCTGACCGCGGATGCACGGGTGGATGTCTGGGATGGGAGGCCTGGCGAGGCGGGATACTGGTCTCCCACACGGGTGGTTGTAATTACTAATAAATAATGATCGGGGTAGAAACTAACATCCCTGCCACTGTTAATTTGGGCCGACTCTGGTTGGTTTGGGTGATGGAAACAATGACAATTTATAATACATAAGCCGAGACGGTGGTAGGGGTACAATGAAAGCATTTGTTCGCGTACATAATCGTAAATTCATCCGTATTTTTTATCACACTAACAATCTTAAAATCGCGGTTTAGCTTGTTGAAAAAAATCGGTAGAGTGCTGGACTGAAAAAAGACTCAATAGTCTTTAAAGCAGTCCTAGGGAAGGGGGTGGGGCTTTCATTGTAAGGTCCCAACTCGAATGTTTTTATGACAATCTTTGAGCCGAGACAGTGATAGGGACAATGAAAGCATTTGGTCGCGTATTTAACCTTCTTTTCTTACGCTTTTTCCAGCTAAAACTGAATCTATTAAATTTCGTGGATAAGCTTTAAAAAGTTGAATTGAAAAAAGACTCATAGTCTTTAAAACAGTCTTGGGAAAGGGTGGGGCTTTCACCGCAAGGTCCCAACTAATTGATCTATTTACTAATACTACTCTATTAATTTTCCCTTTATCCGCACTCCATGGAGCATAAGTCAATTATGGTACACCAAGTGCAGTGTACCGTGATAATTTTATTACTTGAAGGTAGGATGATCAGTCTTACGCTTCAGTACCAGTCCAAGGTAAATGAAAATCACAATATAACTGCCAATACCCAGCTATTTGGCAGTCCTGGACCATGAATAGTGTCCATTATATATGTATGTACTATTTAATAAATAAATAAATAATAATGCGGACTTTAAACGGGACAGAAAACTGTTCAGTAAACTGTGCAGTCAGTCAAAAGACACGCTAAATATGTGTATTTTTTAAGCGCGATTTTTAAGCTCGAATAGTGACCAGTAGCTAAATCACAGATAACTATCGACGTAGTTAAAAAACGTGCTAATCACGTGCTAACGCTAACGATTTGAGCGATCACAATGACATACCGTTCAATACCAGCGATCGCCGAGCCGAGCATTGACGATCTGAGCCGAGCGGAGCCGATCTACGCCATATCGCGGCCGTACGTCAAACGTCAAATCATTCGCGCTTGTCGGATTTTTTATTATGTCGACTGCTTTTCTCAATATTTGGCTTGCCGAAAACCGGCTAAATTATAATAAAGATTGAATGAATATATGTGCGAATAAGATATATCTCGGGAAATGGCTCGCGACTAGTATGCGCTCGTTTAATAATCCCGATCGATAACTTTTAACGCGTGTTCCATTGTGATCGCGAAAACGTTAAACATCCATGGTAAGAAATCGTTATCACGTCGCTTATTACCGAGTCTCTAGTGATCTGTGATCGAGCAACAGGGGAGAAATTATTTATGAAAATTTGAAAATGGCCAAAAACTCGAAAACCATGACACTTTCACAAAACACAAATTTTCATTTTCTGATCAGTCATGACGCCCCCTACCAACAGGTAACAGGTTATCTACTCTTTACGCCACACCCTGTATAGCTAATAATGTAAACATGTTATTTGTTTTTTAGATTTTAAAAGCATACAATAAACCAATATCTACTTAAACGTTAGCATAAAGAAAACATTAACTGGTCGGTTGGCCAAACGTCGCGCGACGGTCCGGCCATACAGTAATCGTTTTGTACGGGACATTTGTCAGACCGATCAGGAAACTGTACAGTTTACTGTCCCGAATAAAGCGGGCTTAAGCAAGATACGTCGTTTAGTTGATTTTTCGTGTTATTTTTCCTCATTCACTGAAAATGTATTACCAACCATTGGTACATCACCCTATCCTGTCAGACGCTTATACTCTGAATAGTGAAGTGAATAGGGGAAGATATTGGGTTACATCGCAAAAAAGTTAATCAACGCGTTTAATTAGCTTGACTTAATGTGAGCGACAGGTTTTAATATAATACATCATAAAATTAGTTTTTGTTTTAAAGATATAATTAACATCTTGGTAATATTTCTGTGGTGTCTAGGAAAAGGGGCATGAGTCAGTCAGGCATAATTTTTACAATAACGACCGTTTTATTGATTCTCTAGCTAGTGCCTGTAAAGTTTTTTAGAAAAAAAATTTATGACTCCTTCTTAAAGAGGAGTCAAATCAAGTTATTTAACCTATAATAATTTTTAAAAAATCTTTAGAGACACAAGCAGTGAATTAGTAAAAACTGAAACAAGTAAAAAATTAATGGCCTGACTGACTCATGCCCCTTTTTCTAGGACACCACAGAGTTTAAAAATACAACGGTATATACAAAACGTCGATGTATCAATCGGGCGACCTTGAATCTACGTCATATTTGAAGTCGGATTTTTATTAAAATAATCATGTTAGTTAAAATCATATATGTATCCTTAAAAATAAACCAAATAAAACACGCATTTTAATAAGAATTATGTGCCATTTGACTTGTAATTAGGAGTTCCAATGAAAGCTTTTATGAAAGAAAAAAAATTTTTTTTTTTAAGCTCCAGATTAATAAGTTATATTATTACACATTCGAACCTCCAAATATGATGTAAGGATTCACCAGGTTTTCGGGTTTGTACACCGATGCACCATTGGGGTGCGGATAAGGGAAATGAATAGAAAGTATTCTGATGATTAAGTAACTAAAAGTGGCATTTAAAAATATACACAAACTTGAAAATTATAATCTCTCTTCGCACGAACTGACAATTATATTGCCAATTAGAAACAAAATATTAAATAATATTATTGGCTTTTGGTAAAACGCTGGCCGTGAATAAGTAATTTTACCACTCAATTTACTGGCAATTGCACAAAAGGACTTAATTAAAACTAAATCGCTGTACCTAATCCTAAGTCACACATGGCTAGATTGATACAAAAATGGCGAAAAAATTAGGAATCAATAGTCAAGGAATTATGAGATTGTTTTTTCTTCTGCTTTCGGAGTCTTTTGTTTTTGAAGGTGTTAAGTTTCAAGACCGTTTCATCCTCATAATCATCATATGCCGTTCCATATGTGAATGCATATGGAGTTCCACAAACTCCTCCAGGCCAAGCGATCTGAAACCGCCAGCGAACGCGCCATACCTCCAAGTCAAATACAGATCCCGCAGCCTCTACACAGCAAACTGACCGCGATCGTCAACAGTGGACTACAGGACGCCGATAACCCGACGCCCAAAAAAAGATTGAGAGAAAGTATTTACCTTGTAAAATAGCGACATGGTTTAAGGCTCTCGGGAGGCATATACGCAGGAAATGCCTAGCCCAGCGGGAACTGGCGCCTGCGCCGGATGACAGTAGATACCAAGGGTTCCTGTGTTCCTTGCAATATCAAACCACCCGACCACTAATATTCTTCTAAGTGACTTAAGTCGTTCTCAATAAACTCAGAATCTGCTACAGAGTTGGACCCTGGTTAGGTGCCATGATTCGCAGCCAAAGAGAAATATGGTGTACCTGATTAATTCTGGGGGTTAATGCTAGAACAGACATTTGTCAGATTGGGTCAAAATTGCGTTAGGTATCAGCCAAACCACTCATAAATTATCCATTATCTTTTAATGCTACAGTGTGCCTATGTCACCACTGAAAAGGTGCATTTTAGCAAAAGAATCATAATTGTATATAAATTATGTTATAAATAATTGCCACCTATTGTTTTATAAGAAACAATCAATTCCCACTCCTGAAGACATGCACTGATTTCACATGGGCACTTACTAGCATTAACCCATAGCTCAATCACAGATAACTATCGACTAGTAAAAACGTGCTAATCTCAGCATCAACCGTGCTAATCGCTAACGGTTTGAGCGATAACAATGACATACCAGTTTCAATACCGCGTTCAGCAATAGCCGAGCATTGACGATCTGAGCCGAGCGAGCCGTGCTACGCCTTTATCAACACGGCCCGTAAATGTCAAACGTCAAATCATACGCGCTTAGTCGGAATTTTATCATGTCGACTGCTTTTCTCAATATGTGGCTTGCCGAAAACCGGCTAAGTTATTATTTTTTTGTTATTATTTTTTTTTTTATTTATAGGAAAAACAACAGTATGCGATACAGCTGAACGTAACGTAGCATAAAAAAAAGCATGATTACCAAGTAATAGTTTTTTTCACATGAGTACCAAATTCAAAGTAGATAGAAAAAATAAAATATAAGAAGAAAAATAAAGAGTTAAAGAGGGAAGGATAGATGATACAGGGATAGGTAAAAGGAAAGGGATATGCTGGGAATAGGAATAGATTACCTACCATTTTACAGTCTATATATTTCAATAATTTAATTTGAAATTGGGCCCAAAATTTTTCCCCCCCTTTTTCCCCTTTTTCCCCGGTTTAAAAGGCTTAAAAAAAATTTTTTTTTTTTTAAAAAAAAAAAATTAAAAAAACCCCCAAAAAAAAAAAACCCCCCCTTTCCCCCCAAACCCCCCTTTTAAAAAATTTTAACCCTTTCCTTTTTAAATTTTGGGCCCCCAAAAAAACCGGTTTTTTATTTTTTTTTTATTTTTTTTTTTTTAAAAAAAATTTTTGGGGTTTTTTTTTTTTGGGGGGTTTTTTTTTTAATTTTTTTTGGGTTTTTTAAAAAAAAAAAAAAAATTTAAGGGAAAATTTTTTAAAAAAAGGGGGGGAAAAAATTTTTTTTCTTTTTTAAAAAGTTTTTTTTAAAATTTTTTTTTTTTTTAAAAAAAAATTTTTTTTTTAAAATTTTTTAAAAAAAAAATTTAAAAGGTTTAAAAGGAAAAATTTTAATTTAAAAAAATTTTTTTTTTTTTTTTAAGGGTTTTCCCCCCTTTTTTAAAAAAAAACCCTTTTTTTTTTAAAAATTTTTTTTTAAAAAAGTTTTTTCCCCCTTTTAAAATTTTTTTGGGGGGGGGTCCCGGGGTTTTTTTTTTTAAAAATTTTTTTTTTTTTTTTTTTAAAAAAGGGGTTTTGGTTTTTTTTTTTTTAAAAAAAAAAAAATTTTTTAAAAAGGGAAATTTTTTTTTTTCCGGGAAAAATTTTTTTTGGGTTTTTAAAAATTTTTTTTAAAAAGGGAAACCCCCCGCCCCAAAAAAAAGGGGTTTTTTAAACCCCCAAAAATTTTAAAAGGGGGGGGTTTTTAAAAAAGGGGTTAAAACTTTAAATTTTTTTTTTAAAAATTTAAATTTTGGGGGGGTTTTTTTTTTTTTTTTTTGGAAAAAAAAAAAAAAAAATTTTTTTTGGGAAAATTTTTTAAAAAAAACCCCGGGGGGGGTTTCCCCAAAAACCCCCTTTAAAAATTTTTTTGGGATTTTAAAAAAAGGCCCCCTTTTTTTTTTTGGAATTTCCGGGCAAATGGTTTCCTTTTTGGGGGGTTTCCCCTTTTCCCCAAAATTTTGGTTTTTAAAAAAAAAAAAAACCCCCAAAAAAAAAAAAGGGGGGGGGGTTTTCCCCCGGGGTTTTTTTTTTTTTTCCTTTTTTCCAAAAAATTAAAAAAAAAAGGGGGGTTTTTTTTCCCCGGGGCCCGGGGTTTTTTAAAAATAAAAATTTTTTGGAATTTTAAAAAAAAAAAATTTTTGTCATTGTTTTTTAATCGTTTTTGGGAAAGAAAAATATCTTGAAAAATTTTTATACGTTTTTCAGGGTATTTTGTTGGAAGAAATATTTAATTTTTAACCTAATTAATAAGACCTTTATAATAAATTAAGATGTGTTTTTTTATTTAGCTTTCTCCTTTTTTTTTTGATTGCAGTGTGACGGTTAGTAAAGTTTAACCTTATTCCCCTGCCCCTTGCTCGAGCGCCACTAAAATATGGAGAGGAGCAGATTTAACTCAATAAAACCCCGCCCAAGATTGTTATTGCAAGCCGAGTCGGTGTTCCCCGCCTGCGCTGGTTGGGTTTGATGTAACATGCTTGCAATACTCTCTACTCAATTAAAAATTCAATATCTCGCGGAGGTTGTTGGCAACCTTTCGGAAGCTTCGTGTGTTTTTTAAATTAAATTTAATAAACAGAAATTTTTTAGAAGTGACATTCCAACTGAAAAATTCTACCTGTCGAGGGCCTTTTCCCCCACGTCCACTAACGTCATCAATGGCTTACGTACACTGAATCACGCAACGTTTTGGTGTTTGGCCCAAATTTGGGTCTAGACGGTGGAAATTCGATAAAAAGTGGGGTTTGAAATTTTTTGGTATGTTTTTTTTGAAAAATTTGTATAAAAATCCCTTTTTTAGTGAACTAAAACAAAAAAATGGAACGCTAAATTCCTAGAATTTAAAGGTTTTTTATTTTGATTTTTTCCTTTGTTTTTCTGAAAAATTACAAAAAAAAGCCAAGGAGGGTTTTTTTGCCTTTTGGCACTTTTTGAAAAATTTTTTTTGTGATTAAATTTTTTTATGTGATGGCGTAGAAAGTCGTACTGACTTACGAAATTTAATTTTTCGGTATTGATCGTGCCCTATGCACTTAGTTGAGAAACGGGGAAAAAAAAGGAGACAAAAATTTGGAAATCAATTTATCTGGCTTGTAAAGTTGCAAGTTTTTTCAGCCGGGTTAGAAGCGAGCCTCTTAACAACCCCGTGCAAAGTACACTTACTTGCATTATTTGATTTTCAGAACGATGCCCGTGCACCGGGTAATATTTAGCAACAAAAACGCGCGCATTTCCGTATAAAAAAGGGGTTTCCCTAATATTTAAAATTTTCAAAATTTTAAAAAATATTTTTTTAAAAATTAAGTACGCTGTTAACAAAAATGAAAAAATTTTTTTTGTTCTTGTTAAAGGGTTTACGACAAAAACAGTCGGAAAAAGAGTGGAGGGTTGTTTAAAAAAGAAACAGAATTTTAAAATTTTCGTTTTAATAAACGATTTCCTTAGGAATCTTCGTGAAACGTTTGAACAAAAATGCGTAAAAAACGAGAATCGTTCACTTTTGACCATTGTTTTAGTGAGGTTCGTTCATTATTTGCGTGTGCCTTGTAAGGCACGTCACTATATTAAAAAATAATGCTAGATAATTTAAAATATTTTTTGGGGCTCTTTAGAAAATTTTTTTTCTACATTTAAACACTTAAAATTTTTTGTCGTTTAATAAAAAAAATTGTCTCCCTAAAAAAAAATTATTTTGTTTAAATTTTACGACTAAATTGCCCCAGGCAAAATTTTCTTTTTGCCTTTGCGGGCCTTTTTTAGTATCGGACGGAGACTGAAATCCTTTTTTTTCATATACGGACCCCCTTTTTTAGACGGAGCATGGCACAATCCGTGCGTAAGGATTAATTTATTTCGTTAATAAACAGTAAATAGAGAGACCCTCCGTTTTTTGCTGCTGGAACTGATAATGGCTAATAAATACTTACTTTCAAGACGAAACGCAGCGGGGGCCCCCGGGCGTCCCCTTTTCCCTCAAAAGTAGACCTATATTATTTTTTTTTTTTTGAAAACCCCAGAGAACGAAACATACAATTTCTTGTACATCGAAATTTAAATTTTAATTGCATGGGGACACTTTTTTCATAAATAAGAGGGTATTGTTTTTAGGGGGTTATGGGTCGATTTTTACCCCAATATTTTCTGTAAGGTTTAAACGGATTTTTCTTAATGCAGAAAAATAAAAAAAAATCCAAAAATGGTGAAAACCTTTGTAAAAACGGATAGTTACAACGAGATACGACAATTTAAAGTTTTGATTGTAAAAAAATTTATATGCAATGTGAGTCACCGACCCATTTCTTACAATGTTCTTTAAAATCGCTTTTCCTCCTTTTAGATTTTTTTGTTTGTTTGTTTTTTTTTTTTGTATCACAGAATATTTTTGCTTCAAAACGTGTATTCTGAAGTTTAGTAGCGGTTTATCAAATTAAACAATAATATAAAACTGTAAAAATGGTTTTAAACCAGGAAAAAACCCGTTGCAGCAGAAGGAGCCAAAGTTCGGTTAATACATCGGTAAATTATTTTTCAAAGAGAAATTTTTACATTTCCCTTTTTTTATCGATTTGTGCCCTACGGGGAAACCCCGGGCCCCCACTGGGGTTTTTACCATATCCAGCATAAAATTCAATGATATTTTAAAACCAGGGGCAGTCGGCACAGTTAAAAACGAAGGAGCTAAAGCTCCCGGGAAAAACAAACGGTAAAACTATTGATTTATGAGTATTTTTTCAGCTTTCCGAATTTTTTCAATAGGCTTAAAAACCAAATTTTTTATGAATACAAAAAAATCAAAAAAAGAAACCGTGCAATCCGTTTATAAAAGGATAATTATAACGGAGATACAAAATTTTTAAATTTTAATTTTTTTAAAAAATTCTGTATGTAGGCGATCGGTGACGTCACCCTCGTACGGGGAAAAAAAAGTTTTTAAAATTTATCTTGCTTATTAATTATCCCCATTTACGAACCCGGATTGAATGTGGTTTTGGGATTCTTCGCTTTATTTTTTTGCATTCACAAAATTCTGGGTTTTAAGCCACTTCCGAAATTTATCGATTTGTGCCCCACTTGGGAGCCAGGCCGCCCCTGGGTTATCCAAAAAAAGTGTAAAAAGTTTCAGTATGAAATCCGGCACAGTTTACAGGGATGCAGCAAGTGGAGTAAAGCTTGGTTAATGTGGAGAAAAAAGTGTTGGGGACAAAAATGGGGCAATGACCCGCGTTTCGCTGACGCTACCGGGGCTAAACTTTCCAACGTGCGGTCAGGAAATTTACCCGAACCCCTTCCAAACCAAATTTAGTAGAATTTTACCCTGTCGCAGTCGCCTGGGCATGTCGAAATTTTAATACTATAAAAAAACAAAGCGTCTAAAAAAAAAATTGGGGGAAAAAAATTACTTTTTCAAATGTTTTGTATAAAAATGTATGTTAGAAAACAATTTTTAAAGGTGATTGCTATCCACCATGATCGGGCCGTTCCCCCACAATGTTTTTTCAATTTTCTCCTGGAAATTAAAAATTAGTAATGATTTTTTTTAACATTTTAGATTGCCAAGTTGCGTGTTTTTATCGTCTTTTTTTTTTTTATTTGTTTTAGGATTTAATTTAAAATTTTTAAAAAATATAACGATCAAAACCCCTTTGATCGGGTTTTTTTGTTAATTGAACCAGGGAAGAAACCAGGTTTGGAAAAAACTCCCCGTCCAAATTGTTTTGCTCTAACGGTTTTTTTATTGAAAGGCCCCAAAAAAAATTTTTTTGAGTATACAAAAACTTTTTTCTTTTATTTTTTTAAAAAAAAAAAAAAAAAAAACAGCATCTGGTATCTTAAAAAGGTGAAAAAATCATTTTTTAAATTTTTTTAAAAATTCCAGGGAAAAATCTTTATTTTTAATTAATTAAGTGCCGGGTCAAATTTTTGGAGATGCTTTAAAGGTGTGTATTTTTTAACAGTTTAATGAATTTAAAATTTTAAAAAAAATTTATTTCTTTTCCTCAAAAATTTAATGTTTAAAAATAACCCAAATTTAGCATAATTATTTTTGGTACAAAAGTTTTTTTGGGTTAACCCATTTATAAAAAATTTTATAAAAAACTGGTTTTTTTTTTCCCCTTTTAAAAATGTTTTTTTTCAATACAAAAATCTTTTTTTTCCGGGTTTTTATTTTATTTTAAAAAAAATGAAAGTTTATGCCTTGTGTGTTTAAAATAACCCCAAAAAGTTTTGGAAAATTTTAAAATTTAAAAGTTTATGTTTCCCCGGATATTTAATTTTTTACAAAAATTTAAAAAGCTTAACCCTTAGCCGTATATTGGGAAAATGGGGGGTTGTTTAAAAAAATGAAAAAAATAAAATTGGAAATTTTTAATTTTAAGTTTACTTTATTTTGGGATTTTTTTTTTATGGAAATGCTCAAAATTAAATATATTATTTAATTTTAAAATTTTTTTTTTTATGTGCCTTTTTTTTTGAAAAATTTTTAAGGGCGGGGCAAACTTTTTTCAAAAATTTCTTTTAAAAATTATTTTTAGAGTTTAATTTTCATTTTTCCCTTTTTTTGGGGGAAAAAAAGTTAAAAATTTTTAAAAATTTTTATTTTTTTCCCCAAGTTTAAAATTTTTTACTTTAAATTTTTCAAAGGAAGGGAAAAAAAAAAGGGACCCAAAAAGAGGGAGAAAAAGGGTTTTTTTTAAAATTTTTTTTTAGAGGTTTGTTAAATTTAAGAAGTTTTTAAAACAAAAAAGGGGGCGTTTTAAATTTTTAAAAATTAAAATTTTTAAACAAAATTTTAAAACTTCGAAAAATTGAAACCCCGGGTTTGGGGAAATTTTTTAATTTTTTTTTCTGTATTATTAATTTTTTGATTTAAAAAATTTAAACGGGTTTTGTTTGGGTTTTATAGATTTTTAAAAAGGAAAAAAACAAAATTACCAGGTTTTAAATTAAAAATGAAAAAAATTCCTAAAATTTTAAAAATATAAAAAAAAAACCCATTTTAATTTTTTTTAAATTAAAATTTAAATTTTTTTCAATGTTTTTCATTTAAAATTCCAAAGGCCGGCGTTTTCATTTGGAGGGGTTTTAATTTTTTTTTTGTTTTTTCAGGTTTTTTTGTAAAATTTTTTTATTTGCCTTTTTTAAGTTTTAATCTTAAATTTTTAAAATTTTTAAAATTTTTTGTATATTTTTTTAATAATATTTTTTAAAAGTTAAAAAATTTTTTTCTTTAAACGGGGGAAAAAAACAAAAAATCGTTTAAAAGGCCCGGGGGTTTTTTCCCCCGTTAATGGAATTTTTTCCCTTATAATTTTGGGCGGGGAAAAATTTTTTTAAAAAGAGAAACCCCAAAAAACAGTTGTGTTTTTATTCCTTTTTTATTGTTAAAAAACTTTTTTTCGGACCGAATTTCCCCTCGTTTTTCCCCTTTAAATACCCATGGCAAATTCCCTTTCAAAGGATAAATGGTGCATTAAGGGTAAAATTCAATTGGACCCTTTTTTTAATGATTGTAATTTTTTTTAAAAAGGGGGGAAAATTATTTTTTAAAAAAAATTTTTTTAAAAAGGGGAAAAACAAAACCCCGCGAAAATTAAACGGGAAAATTTTCCCCAAGGCCCGGTCTATAATATTTTTGATATTTAAAGGACCGGGGAAATCGCCTTTTCCCTTTGCCCGGGTTTAATTCTTGGGGTTTAATTGGGACCCTTTATTCAACCATTCCCCCATTTTACCCAAAACACTACAAAATTTAATTCAAAATTTTTTGAAAATTTTTTAATTTTGGTTTTTCAAAGGGCCTGATTTAAAACCCCCCCTTCGTTTAAAAGGGTTTCCCCCCTTTTTCAAAAATTAATATGAATTTTTTTAGTTAAAGTACAGAAGGGCCAAAATCCAGGGGGTTTTCACAAATTTTAAATATGATTGGATAAACGTATTTAATATGACATTTAAAAAAAAATAAAATAAAAAAGAAATCATTTGAAGTTCATATGAAATACCCAAATATTTCCATTTGGACTGGTCTTTCAAATAGTCGGAAATAACTGTGCCTAGAAAACAAGTTGTGCTGTAGTGGGATTCGAACTTAGAGATTCTAATCCGGAATCCCCCAATCTACCCACTAGACCCATCCCAATTATTATTTATTATGTATTCCCACTGTTTACATTTTAGTTTTTTTAAAATTACACATCAATCATTACAAAGAGTAAAGACAGAAATCACACATTTTTCTAAATTGAAACATAATATTAATTAGGGTTTGTACAAGAATATCTGAAGAGAATATATTTTATATGGGGGGTCATAAATTTTTATTTGTTATTTATCGATCGAACAGAGAGCTCTGCGGTAGGGCGCAGGCCTAGCTTATAGTAAGGCAAGTGGTGCACATCCGGACGGCAATATTTTACGAAAATGGCGCTATTTAAATCACCCATTACGATTACGGCAACGTTTTGAAGTCTGATTTACGGCTCAGCTTAGTTTTTATTCGAACATCCTTGCTACACACAGTACAGAGAACTAAATAGCTAAGTGGCGAATTCCGATCCAACATCAAAACTAATGTGAGAGCTAGCTCTTTGTATGTTAATACTGATTTACAGGGGGTATCGATAAGTTGCGGTTAGTATCCGCCTCGCGGTATAGCGGTTGCGCGATAGCAGCCATGTATGAGGTCGCAGGGTTCAATATGATATATTTATTTGAATGTGATTTTCACATAAATATATATTTAATACGCGATACCTTGGACGAGGTGTGAATAAGTGTCTGAGAAGGATTCTAGGCACTAGGTGGTTTGACTTCATAACCTTTTGAAGCAACCTCCAATAACTCCGATCTCACCTTGCTTGCATAAAATTATAAATAGTCACCATTGGACACAACGCTAATAAGTAGAAATCGGTCTGCGTGCCAATTTACGACTGCGTAATCCAGACATTTTCAAAGTTGAGCGCTTTTCCTCCAATACAGGGTATTACAACCCTCTCTCTCTCGTATGTGCAGAGAGTACAAAGTAATACAAAGGGACAGCACTGAAGGTACAGATGGGACATCTTCGGAAGCTCCGTAGACGGGTTCAAGAAAAAGTTGTTCTTGAGATATTTGTGATCACTCTTGCTTTTATATTTACTTAATCATTGTGTGTATGTCACTCAATTAAGCACGATGTGAACAATTTTAAAGGGCAATTCGTCTACCTAGGTATATTTTTTGTATTATATATATTTAGTATCCTTTTGTCTGTTATTGTTCCTAACAAAATAAAATAAAAAATAAAAAAAAACAAAATAAATAAACTGTAGTTGTGAAGATGCGACGATGGACCTGGCTTGGGCATGTACTCCGGATGCCTCGGGAGAGCCTGAACCCGAGCTGCCTCTTCTTTACGCCTGCAGGATCCCGCCGTCCTGGCAGACCGCCGATGACCATCCTACGGATGTATCCGGCGGAGCCGGTGGATGCGGGCCTGGCGTGGGAGGAGGCGAGAGAGCCGGCTGGTGACGGGGTCTCCTGGAGGGATCTAGTGATGGCCACATGCTCCACATAGGAGCGAACGTTGCGAAAGAAGAAGAAGATAACTTGGACTGGAGCTGAAGCCAGAGCCTGATCAAGATTCATTGCACTTGGTGTGCCGCTGCAGTGCCCTATGCATCCATTTGGCGCGGATAACGGAAAAGTAGTAGAAGTATTATTTACTGAAAGATTTATCAAAGCTTTGGTTAAAAATTGATTGATTCGGCATTTACTTTGTAAAAGTTCATAATGAATGATTAATTACTAATTAAATTTTTATTCTATTGAAATAATCTTTTCACTAGTCGATGGTAGAACTTTGCTCCCGAAATCGAATAGATCAAATTAGTAACACATAACATAGTTTTATTTAGTCATAATTCTTTATGGATAAAAATAATGCAACTATGCAACTGTGCCTGGATTTAGAGAAAGATATGGCATGATCAAGTAAACAAGTGCTTGAAAGTGGGCATGTAAGAAGTCGGAAATAATCGACGTGCGTGCATGAGAAGATGTATGAATGTGGAGGAAGCAAGAGTATGCCAGGACAGAGTGGTGTGGCGTTCTATTCTCTCTGCCTACCCCTTTGGAAAAATGGCGTGATGGCAAGTTAGTTAGTTGATTATAAAAATAATTTTTAAAACAAACAAGTTCGCGACTCGTTTTCTTTTTTACGTTATTTTTTCAGCGCGACACCACTTCTCGGCGCACCTGTGTAACGCCTCGACGTGGCGGCGACGTCGGTACGTTGCGCCGGGGCGCCTCTACCCTCTACATATTGATATTCGGAATATGTCGAGTCGGTAGATACAGAAACCAATTATTGGCGGCGAACATTATTACAGATGGTTCGTGCGCGGCGCCCAATACGCGGTGTACCGCCATCTTGTTTGCGGTCATTTACGTTACGCCTCACATCACAATTGACATCTCAACAGAGACAGGAAAATTACACTTAGAAAATTGATGAAAAATTATTACATCTGTATTGTTAAACGTTTTATTTACTTTAAAACTTGCATAGTGACCTGCTACATAGGCACAATGCAAATAATGAACATACACACATTCAAACAATAAAAGTAAACGATACACTTTCCACGTGCTTTTTAATCCAAACATATACAGGGTTATTTTTTAGTCAGTTAACAAAAAAAAACCTGAATTCAGTATCGTTTATAGAACCCATTTCAATAAAAAACGTGTACTTTTTATTTTTTATTCCTATAATTTTTACAAATTACGCACACCCTATTCACAGCTGGTCATCTGAGTTCATGCGCGGCGCATAAGGGTAAGTGTGACGAGGGGAGGGAGTGCGCGCGGTGGGGGTGCGCACGCCGCTCGCGCAGTCCCGTCCCATTGTGGGGGGGGGGAGGCGGCCGGACGCTCCGCCTAGGGGTGACCAAGTCTTTACTTTTTTTCGAGGAATCATTTGGGTGCACTTTTCTTTTTTTTATTTGAGAAAGGACATGTTTTTTTGATTGAAATGGGTTCTATTAACGATACTGAACTCAGGGTTTTTTTTTGTTAACTGACTAAAAAATAACCCTGTATATGCAGCGGCGATTCTAGATGAGGTATCGGTGTGACGTAGATACAACATATCAAAAATATATGTCTTAAGCACTAATTTTTATGTCACAAGCTTAGTGAAATAGCGTACTTAATAAAAAAAAACTACATAATAAAACTTTCGAACTCCTCATTAGTATAAAACAATATAATCAGCAACAATTAACAATGTTTTTATGCACAACGGTCTGTTATACTATTAGCGTAACAAAATGTTATTGTTGGTACAATTGTGATTATGTACGTATAATCAATAACCATTACTTGTGGTAATAACGATTTTAGGGTGCATATAAGTATCATATGCCTTTTAATGCTACACTATGATATTATTATTTTACAGGAAAACTTACAATCTCTTAACAATATTGAACTTTATGTTTTAAGAAATAATTGTAAGTGAAGTAAATTTTTTAAAACGCCAGCAAACGGCACTCAGCAATTTCCTAATCTGTTTTGTTTTATCTTCTTAATATGTCAAGTGGCCACTGAACCCAACCAATAACAGGTCATAAGCCCTGTAAATGCTTGAATATTCACACTATTGGAAAGCTTCTTCCACTGTGTTGAAATATTGTTGGTATTATCAAGAGACTAAGTAACTAATCATCACGCTATTTCTCCAAACGGGTAAGCAGAGAGATAAGAAATCCACACTACTCCTGTAGCTCAATCACAGATTGACTATGACGTGCTAAATAAGCGACGACCTCTTACCACGGATGTTTAACGTTTTCGCGATCACAATGGAACATCCGGTAAAAGTTATCACGGGATTATTAATTACCGCTTTAAATTTCGCGACGCCAAAAAAGCTTAAAGTAAAAAATTTAGTTTTATAGAGTTTTAATTGATTGTGCACAATTTGCCATTTATTTGCATAAATCAATCGGGAAAGCAATAAAGCGAAACATTAGTCAAAGTATGCCTTCATCTATGCTTGGCAACCACCGTTCCATGAACGTATGTTCATTCTGATCAGTCAAATGCTTTCACGTTTCAGCACGTCGATAGTTATCTGTGAATCGATACTGGTATCAGTACCCAGCTTCTTCGCAGTCATGTGAAAGATTATTTCGACTTCTTACACGACCACTTTCGCGAGAAAAGCTTCCGGAAAAAAAAGTCACAATTAAATCAAAAATTGCATTTTCTTTCGGGAAATCGAAATCCAAGGCACACTTCGACTTTTTCTGGTGAATTATTAATGCTTTCAGTTCAGCCAGAATCGATCTTATCAAACGGATGCGCAATGTGAAAGCAACCCTCCAAAGTATGCCAAACTCCGAGAGGAACATGCATTTTTCTTCGTTTCTCAATACACTTCGACTTTCGCTGGTGAATTATTCATATAATTTTACTTCAAACGGATGCAAATGTCAGAAGCTGAACAATATGCTGACTACAGAGAACATGCTTCTGGGTCGTTTCCTAGTCCTTCAACTCTGAAAGGAACACAGGGGTGAGGCAACGGTCGCAACACAACTCTTGGTAATCTACTATACTGTCCATGGCTAGGCATGTACTACGTAATAATTGTTGTTGACGTTAGTTGGTAGAACTCAATTTTACATATGATTGTTAATGTATCCAATAAAAAAAGGGATATACCTAGTTCTACAATTTTTTTATTTTAAAATATAATTATTGTGACGCGTTTCGTCTTATTATGAAATTAATTTTCAAACTGGTTAAAATTAATACACGGGATCTCTTATATTATACTAACAACAATTTATCGCATTTATACTACCCTGAGGTACGCGGGTTAAAAGGGCCCGTAGGGGTCAAGCAATAAAAAACAGTTTATTTAAAAAGCAGAGCAATAAAAAACGGTAATATTTTCAATGTGTGATACCTTAAGACTGGTAATAGAAGAGCAATACTGATCAGTAATGCCTTAAGTATTTAATAAAAAACGATTATCAGAGCTACGTATGCACGTGTGTGTGTACCGAGAGCCTTAAGCAGTGCTTGTCTATTTGCATCATTGGGTCTCGGGATAAGGACGAAAGTAGTAGTAGTAAATACTGACTAAACGACTTAGAGTGCGATTTAATAAGCTCCAACCCGCTTAGCGATACAAATGCTTCCTTTAATAGGTACAGGTTAAAAGGGCAATTAAACGTAGAGCAATATCCTAAAAACGCTAAGCTTTAAATAAAAAGTAGTGCAATAAACTGCAGTAAATAGGGTTAATGTATTATTTAAAATGACTGACATAGCCACCTAGATAGCTCATTACGTGTGATAAAATCCCGAGAGCCTTACTGCACTTGGCCGATGCAGTGCACAATGCATCATTTGGTCTCGGGCGTAAGAGAAAGGAGCAGTAGTAGTTGTACAATCGCTAATAAATACTGACTAATTACGACTATAATCGAGTTTTGTTGTAAAAATTGATAACAAGACAGAAAGCGATACAAAGCTCCTTATTAAAGTTACCCGAACAAATATTAGCCAAATGTTGAACAAAATTCACTAGAAGGGGCCCATGCTAATTTTTAAGGTAGTTTTCGTGGGTACCTAGACAAAAAAACGATAGTAACTTTTAGTTTGGAATGTCACTTCTCGGAAATTCTTGTTCCAAGTAGCCAAAGTGCATCCATGCAGTCGAACTAGGAAGTAAATATTATGAAAAAGAATTGAAAATAGATTCTCAACGAGATTCAGATTTGGAAATAGTAAAATACCAGCTGCATTTGATTATGCAGCAGAATAATATTTACCTCTGAAAAAAAATAAATAAACCATTGTACGAACCAAGTTTAGGCCCAGTCCGCCAGTTACGTCGAGGCTACGGGGTGTGGACATATCTAAGGAGTATCCACGGGTTTTGGCGGCGGCCGATTGCTTATATTGGAGGCCGTTTGTGGAATCCATATGCTCTACCAGTGAATAGGGTGCGAAAATGGTTTAAGAAGTGGAATCCAGAGTTGTGTGCTCTACCAGCTGAATATCGCAGACTCGGGATTAGAATTCCCAGGATTCGAGGCCGACTCCGTTAGAACTATTTACAAGTTGTGGCAGTTATTTATAGATTTGATATCGCAGACTTGGGATGCATAGGGCACTGCATTGGTACACCTAGTCAGTGAATCTTGAAATTTTATTTTGTTAAAGGGTGATCAGTTTACGCATCAGTCAACATATTAAAAATCAATCAATCAATATCAATGCATAGATGGCGCGTTCAAACTTTTGAAAATGAAATTATTATAAACCTATTTCATCGTAACAAAATATTAAAAATCTGTTAATTATTTTATGCTACTTATAATACTACAATAAAGAAGCATGTTTGCATATTTGCGATTTTGGCTTTGTACCGACGATATTGTACGGCGGGGGTGGTATTATCGAACGGGGGTCGGAAGATTGAAAAGTTTGCCGATTGGCCCCGGACCGCGGGACAATGGGGAAGTTTCACAGATTCTTTGGGCGGATAAGCGACGCACGGTGCCAGTCACTAAACGCAGCAACCAAGGTAAGGCGTTATCAAGGAGGTTCTATTATAATCTTAAACTCAGATAGTAGACGCTTAAGAGCATACTCCACCATGTGATTCGCGGCCGCTTTCGCATGCAAACGTATTCCTCGATTTTCTCCATTATATTTGTATCGTCTAATTTTTTAAAAATCATTTATTAATCTCCTTTAACAAAAAAATATATAAAAAACAAGACAATGCAAACACGCATCTGGTCGATATCTAACTTACTAACTAACTAACTTAACTAACTAACTAACTATCACGCCATTTCCCCGAAGAGAGGATAGAACGCCACACCACTCTGTCCTGGCATACTTCACTTGCTTCCTCCACATTCATACATCTTCTCATGCACGCACGTCGATTATTCCGACTTCTTACATGCCCACTTTCAAGCACTTGTTTTACTTGATCATGCCATGTCTTTCTCGGCCTTCCTCGACTTCTACATCCAGGCAAAGTCGCATCATATATTTTTTTAAGCGTTTTTTTCATTATCCATTCGCTCCGCTCTACATGACCGAACCAACGCAAAAGACCTTTCTCAATTTTGTCGATAAAGCTTATCTCAGCCTTGCATTCTGCTCTAATTTCAACATTAGTGCACCTATCGTACATAGTTTTAGCACACATTCGCCTGAGAGATCGCAAAAATATCGATATCTAAAATGTGTTAAAAAACCAAAGTTGCCCAGAACAAAAGTCGTTTGTTAAAAAAGCAGCCCCTTATGTGCTGAGAAAATATCACTGTAACACGATTTTTTCTCAATACTTACTTTTTGAGGTTACAGCGTTTAGTCGACCGGAGTAGTTTGGTCTCCGCCCAGCACCGGTCGGCCGATTGTTCGTTGTAGTCCACAATAGCGCCGAACCGATATCATAATGCAAATGGAAAATTGTTAAAAGAAATTGCTTTGGGGAGATATTCTACCCTCTGGAGATTAATCGAATATTTTGAGGAAAAGTTCGCCACAGTACCTATAGCTTTTTTGGGCGCTGATTTCAGTAAATGACTCATTTTTTTTATTCGAGTTTTGTCATGAAAGTTCAACTTTAAAGAAGGGAGGGTTTTTTTAAATGATTTTTTTATGAATTGTGGAGTTAGTGCTTTGTTTTAGTTTTGAACATTAAATTTATATCCAAATCGGATTATTTCAGTTATTTAGAACATTACAGAAAGAAAAATCCAATTCATTCTAAATGCAAATCATACTAAATATAATACAATAATAAATCATACATGAATAGATAGTTATGTTAGTGTAATGATATAAAAAAGTATAGAAAGAAAAATTACAAGTTAGAAAGTGCTTTCCTAACGGAAGACCCACTGTCGTGAAATAAGTCGACATCCGAGGTGATGCGATTAAGTAACAAGATTGCTCTCTACCAACAGGCATAACCATTGGCAGGTTGGTTCTGCATATTGACAGGTAAAACAATCGATGCTGTCTTTGTCAAAGATAGTTTTCAGGTACGAACAGACCTACATCCATCAGAATTTCTGAGTTATGTATGCGACCACCAATCACCTGAAAGAAGTGAACACCCAAATGGACGTCCCTCCTCCTCCATAATGACTGATAGCCTAGCATCCCTAGTAAATAGTCGGTTGGGAAGAGCCAAGGATAATATCCATACTCCTTTAGGTACAGATAGCGCAGAAATTTCTTCTGTATTTCAGATGACTTAAGGAGCGTACCAAGGCAGGAAAAAAGCGTATTTTGCCCTATACTTATAACATGGATTCAAATTAACGACGCAAAATGTGGCTTTTTTAAAAACATTTTTGTTTCAGAAATATTTCAAAAAACTATCAAAGTCTTTCGTTTTGCTAGCATCGTCCGTAATGCTAAAAAGAAATTCTATGGAAGATCCGCGTAATTCCATTCGAAATGTGTTCAATTTGTAGAGCAAATAGTGAACCAATCCGATTTGTTTATAAACAAGACATAATACAAACATAGATTGCTACTACTTCATGCGTATTGGATCAATATATTATGTAAATATATATCTTCCCACATTATTATTGGTTTTATTCTCCAAGCATAGTTTACACAGGGTATTATTATTTATCTGATTAAAAAAATCACCTTACATCTTACTAATATAAATAAAAATGATCAAGATACACTGCACATGGCTGTGTCCTATGCACCATTGAATTAATTCATACAAGAGTAGGTGAATATAAATGGATTTTGTAAAAATTAGTTATCAATATTTGTAAATTTCAAGCCAAATCGTAGCATGTCGTGATTGAATAATAATAATTGGTACGGATATTTTTTACTACTTCTACCACTTTCCTTTATCCGCACGCAATGGTGCATAGGAAGCTGCATTGGTATCATTTTAATACATGAGGTAAGATTATCAGTCTTGCGCTTTAGAACCAGTCCAAGGTATCACACATGATATTAATATGAAAATCAAGTGTAAATAAATATTTGATGTTAGCTTGAATCGAACCCACGACCTCATGCACGGTAGCCAAATGCGCTTCCACTATGCTACCAGAAAACATAGTGAAACTAAGCATAAATGATCAAATAATAAACTCTTTTTACGTGGTTCTTTTTCACAGTATTTTTAAGAGTAAAGAAGCAAATTTTCTTTTAATTTCTATCGTAGTGTTCGAACTGTTATTCTTATTATTTATTACACACAATATTTTTTGTCATGAATTATTTAACAATACAGAATACTAAGTTTTGAGAATAGGTGTCTTAGAAGAATTTTAGGTGTGCGGTGGTTTGACTTTGTAAGGAACACAGAGGTGAGCTTCCCTTGGTATCTACTGTCATCCGGCGAAGGCGTTTCGGCTGGCTAGGCCATATACTACGTATGCCTCCCGAGAGCCGCCACCATGCTTGCCTATTTTACAAGGCATCAGGTTCACGGCGTCCCGGTCGTCCACTGTTGACAATTCGTCGGCAGTTTGCGTCAGAGCTGCGGGACGTGGACTTGACTTGGGAGGATGCGCGGGAGCTGGCGGCCGATCGCTTGGCCTGGAGGCAGTTTGTTGTTTCCATATGCTCCACATAGGGAGCGGATATGGCATAAATGAATATTTAACAATACATGTAAGAATTCACAATTCTACCAAGTGACAGGCATCGCATTACACCTAACATGCGAGTATGGAAAAATTTGCACAGCAAACTTATCATGTGCAGACGAATGAAGCAGTTCGTTCGAGAAGCTCAAGATTAATTGATCCGACTTAATAATAGTAAATGAGAACTGGGCTTTAATCTCGGGGACTAGACCGAGGGAAAACATTTCTCGTTTACTCTCGGATTAGAGAAATGAAGACACACATTTTGCATAAGCTCTAACTAAATAATATAAGCCCTTTGGCAATCCCACTGCGCGGCAAAACACATTCAAAAGTACTTAACTCCACAGAACCTATTATGAATATTAGATAATGCTTTGGGACTATTTTCTTACAGTACGTCGGTATAGTTCATCCATAAATGCGTTCTTCTATAAGTCGAGTAAATAATATAAGGGTTAAGATTGCATTAAAGACACTTCAGTAAATTGGCGGCCTCCGTAGCGTAATGGCTAAGACGCTGGACTCACGATACGGAGGTTCGGGTTCGATTCCCGGTGAGAACTCAAAAAATCAAAAGTGATTTTTCTCAAGCCTGGGTGTTTGTGACGTTGTTATAAAACGATGAAAATATAATTTTTTTTAATTCGACAAAGTCGGTTTATTGTTGGTGGCCATCATAAAGCCTAAGACTCGGGTCATTGAGGTACCGGGTTCAATTCCTGATGAGTTCACAAAAATAAAAACAAAAAATGTTTTATTATTGATATCCCAACAGAGACAGAGAAACTCTGGAAACGAATGTGCGTTATCTAGGCGTTTACAGGGCTAGTTTAGCAGGGTTTCAAGTGGCCACTTAACCCAGCCAATGACAGGTCATAAGCCCTGTAAACGCCTAGATAACCCACATTCGTTTCCAGAGTTTCTCTGTCTGTTGGGATATCAATAATATCTGATATCAGCCCAGCATGGGTATAATCCAGTAATTTGTCTACAAGTATTTGTATTCATTTAAAAAAATGTTGTTTAAAAATGTTATTTTCCCGTGTTTCAGAGCCTCCTGGCCTATCGAGCTGGTTAAAGAATGAGAAGCAAAAAAGACTTTCGAAACGGGCCTTTTTCTCTATGAATATCAAATATTTAAACAACAAAAAAGCACACAAAACCGGCCGCTACCAGACGGTCAACATTAAACGCTAACAAAATTAAACCCGTCCGAGCAATGCTTTAGTAAAATGACAGACTTTTTTCGGCCTTTTAGAGCCAATTATGGGCAGTTATTAAAGCGAAAATTGTACGAACTTTCTTAATTTGGTCGCTAATGCATTCTGCTCTATTTTCAACACTAGTGCACCTATTATACCTTTAGCACACATTCGCACGAGATATTTTTAATTTTTAAATAAAAAAAGCAACGTTAGAGATCTTATGATATACTCTAACATTTCAATTCCAGACTGCTTTCAAATAGTCGGAAATAAATGTGCCAGAAAACAGGAAATAAGTTTTGCTGAAGTGGGATTCGAACCTAGAGATTCTAATCCGGAGTCCCCAAATCTACCACTAAACCACAACCCGGTTCACGTCTTTAACAATCTTGATGTCTTCCACGGTCTTTCTCGACTTCTACCTAAAGGCACACACTCGCATCACACATTATTTTAGTCGCTCTTTCATAATAATCGCGAACTTTATAAAAATAAATAAAAACTACTACTACAACTTCGTTCCCTTATCCCTTACCCACTGGTGCATAGGGCACTGCATTGGTACACATATGAAAATCACGAAAATAAAGGCTTGGTACAATAAATGGTTACGGCCAGTTTCGACTGCGAGCGATTGTATTCTCCGACGCACACGCGGTCGTTGTCAAACAAAGGGGCCGCCAAAAGGTTAAAATTTAATTAGAACGTGTTGGAAAAAATTCATTCCCGGCAAAGGCGAGCCAAATTATAATCAAAGGAAGTTTTACAAGTGCCTTAATCATACTCCAACGTGAGGGGGGAACCCTTTGATAGAAATTTTACTCAAGTTTTCAAATAGCCCGTGGAGTTGTCATGGATTGTGATACGCCGCGATACGCGACCAGCCGCCGAACGCGATAAAACAATTCAATTACTAATTAATGTATTTGTGTAATTATTTTGTGGGATTTTATTTGTTTATTTGAAACTTAATGTACAATTACATAGCAAGAGTACAAGGGCGGGCTTATTGCTTTTAAGCAATATCTTGCAACCTTACGGATTTTATTACGCTCATAATGATTTATTGGTTTAATAGTAATATTTGAATTTAGATTTTTTTGGTATTTTCACACAAGAAACACCAATTTACAGAAATAATTGATGTTTTTCACTTTTTTATTTTCAATTCTGATTTTTAAATTTTATTAAAATTACAAACAATCTATGTTTACTCTTTTCTGAAAATTTTCTAAATGTGATTGATGGTTTCAAAAAAAATTATAATGCATTAATTTTCCCGAAAAGGTACTCAGTACCGTAAACTTGTATGATAAAATAAATAACTAAAGAGTCAACTAACTAAATGAATCGATTAATAACTAAAAAAACTTTAAAATGTAATAAATAGCAAAATATATACTTCATACTCAAAACTATTGAATTTCATAAACAATATGAAGGATTACTTTAATCATTGGAATATTGATTTAACAATAAAATTTAATAAATACAAGGCATTTGGGGGCATGTTGTTATAATCAAGTCGCCACTGAACCCAGCCAATGACGAGTAGTCAGCCCTCAAAACGCCTAGAATTCATATTCCCTTCCAAACTTTTTAAGAGTGTTGAGGTATTTATACTTGTATTACATTTCACTTTAATTTCACAATAATGGGATGGCTAACATTAATTAATGATTTGCCCCATCTCACTAACAATACTACGTCGAATCAGGGGAATGTAGTAATACATAACAATTGTAGTACTAAACATTATTGAATATTTATGACAAGTCGTAATCTGAAAACGTTTGGATTTCACAAATTGTATCCCTTT
The DNA here is from genome assembly GCA_022494985.1 of Micrasema minimum. NCBI lineage: Eukaryota > Metazoa > Arthropoda > Insecta > Trichoptera > Brachycentridae > Micrasema > Micrasema minimum. The sequence continues at coordinate 49,539 of JAGVSP010001254.1, forward strand.
GTAACTTCTTTTATTTGAGGTTTTGTTTTAAGGTGTCATTCTGAATTTCATATTTTTTGTTTATAATTCACGGCAATGGGAAACGCTCAATCAATCATTCCTAAATTCAATAATGATATGGCGAAAGATCATCACCAGTTGCGTCCCCAGAATGTCAATTCTCTACCTAGGGTAATATTATACATTGGTAAATACTATTTTAGTCAAATAGTAAATAGGTGATACTTTTGAATCTCATTGCCTATTCTTTACATAATTAGTATATGTATAGATTCTTTGTATTGGATTTAAGTTTCAAATTGCTAAAATCAAATCTTGTTTCTCATTGTTTTATTTTTATTTACGATGATTCTATATGCCAAGACTACTAAAGAAATCCACTGATAACCAATGGTTAGTGGAATCTTTTTTATTTTTGTATTAAAAAAATTATTGAAAATAAACGCCATTTTGTGGCATATTGAATTTCGAATGAAATTTTGCATATTGATTCATCTCCATGTAGAAATAAATACTTTGATTTTGTACTACAGAAAAATTAATAATTAAATGACAAAAGACACGCTTTTTTATACATCGTGTTACAAAACTCGATGTTCAAGTGGGAAACCAGTGAATCTACGTCACACTCGAAGTCGATTTCGTAAAAAAAAATTTTTTGACCCATCGTTTTTGAGAAAATTGAGTACGAAGTTGAATTTTTTTGCAAATTGTTATCAAATATCATGTATTATAGTCAAATTAATACTATCCATAAATAAAACAAAATAAAAAACCGCATTTTAATAAGAATTTTTGCAATTTTACTTAATCTGCGGTACTTACGAAAGCTTTTACGACAAGAAAAAAAAAATTAAAGCTCAGATAAAAAAGTCATATTGCGCATTCGACTCCAAACATGATGTAGATTCACCAGTTTTCGGGTTGTACAACGAGTTTTGTTACACCGTGTAATTTAAGAATCGATATAGGTAGCATCGCTATTCCTGCCCGGGTCATTGGCACAGGTATCGCGACAAAGAAGGACGTAACGAGTGACGAAAGTGTGCAAACGACAGATACCCGGTCCGGCCACCTTTGTGATTGGGTTACTCGGCTCCTTCGGCCGACTTGTCAAAGGCGGATCCCCCCGGGGCGCGCGCGCGGCGCCTAGCACAGCAGAGGCCGAAACGAAAGGCGAGTGCGTAGCTGCGGCGGGATTTATCTATCTAGATATATAAATATATATTAAGGCATTATTGATATCTCAACAGAGACAGAGAAGCTTGGAAACGAATGTGGGTTATCTAGGCGTTTACAGGGCTTATGACCTGTCATTGGCTGGGTTAAGTGGCCACCTGACGTAATTACAACATTCCCCATTCCGCCTGTCATCTGACATCTGACAACCATGTATGACAAATTTTTGAAACTTGTATATATCTTAGGTGTAAAGAACTATCCGCTTGCGAGTTGTTATTTCGACAGTTTTTCGAATTACTGACATCTATTGAGAATAAGTTAAAGTATTTTTTTGGGCGGAATGGGGAAACTAAAACGTCAAGTGGCCACTTAACCCAGCCAATGACAGGTCATAAGCCCTGTAAACGCCTAGATAACCCACATTCGTTTCCAGAGCTTCTCTGTCTCTGTTGAGATATCAATAATATCTGATATCAGCCCAGCATGGGTATAATCCAGAATTTGTCTACAAGTATTTGTATTCATTCAAAATGTTGTTCAAAAATATATTAAGGCTTTTGGAAAGCTAAATTCCACATTCCGAAGCTCCATCCCCAACTCCCTCAAGACTCGAGTGTTCAACCAATGCATTCTGCCCGTCCTTACTTATGGCGCGGAAACAACGACTCTGAACTCTGACCAAGCAATCCTTCCATAAGTTGCAAGTTGCACAGGGAGCATGGAGAGAATTATGCTTGGAATAACATTAAGAGACCGAAAAGGGAACGATTGGATCCGACGCCAGACAAAGGCCTGCGACGTGGTGGAGCGAATTGCTTGGTTGAAGTGGAAATGGGCCGGTCACACTTTATAAATTTTCACGAATTTAAAAATTTATTCTAGAAAATACATTGATAAAAAGATTTAGGTCGTAAGTTTCTTCCGAAACATCGCTTTATTTTCACAGTTGCGCACCTCTGGCGGGAGAACATTTCAAGCCATAGGTCCCGCAACCGCAAAAGCACGCTCCCAAAATTTTGTGATTTAATTAATTTTTTATGGTATTAAGTATTAATTAACCACCCCATCAACCCCAATAAATCATGTATGTATTAGTATGCAAAAGGACGATTTTTCGAAGCTCGGGAACCCAATAACTCGGTCATCATGCAGATATCAAAATGGGTGTTGTCGTTATCACCCTAAAAATGTTCAAAGAATAAAAAAACGGATTCTTCGGAAAAGGGTCGATTTGGCCTCGTAATCCTTAATTATTTCCTTTCGTTTCGGTCGCCATGCTAACTGCCCAGGAGGGTACGTCACTGCTCAACTGTAATACCGTGTGACGGGCGTTTAGGGGATTTTAAAGGCGACGAAAAGTTTGTAATTATTAGGAAAGTTTGATGGGAAGTTACCTGCTACGATTTGTTAAATTACAATTTTCGCGAAAGCAGGTGGCCAATTAACGCTTTCATATTGTTATGAGGCAGTTTGTGGATTCCATATGCTCCACATAGGGAGCGGATATGGTATGATGATGATGATGATTATTGTTATGTGGTTCTTCCGAATTTCGATTCCATTGTAAATATTATACTTATTAAGAAACGAATGTGAATTATCTAGGCGTTTACTGGGCTTATGACCTGTCATTGGCTCGGTACAAATGAGGCATAATATAGAAACAAAGGCGGAAATGTCTACTTTCTTCAATTTTTGGCAATCACGAAAAAACGTTTGTTTAGTTTTGCCATTCTGCCGTTTCTGTATTATTGGACACTGCCGTTTTTGTTTCAACAACAAAACTTTAAATGGATTAATGCGGTTTTTTTGACAAAAAAAAAATATATATAGAAAATATATAACTTTCCAAACAAAACTGCATATTTAACTGATTTTCGACTGCAGGTGGACATTTCCGCCTTTGTTTCTATATGCCTCAAATTATCACACGCCGTTTCACTTTAATCAGATTTTTCTCACTGTTGACATATGTTGAGAAAATTGATAAGCATTTGGCAACTTTTATTGGTGTAGATAAGATTAATCTAGTTTAACATTTGATTTTTATAACAAAATCATATGCTTAATAAACAATGTATTACAATACACATTTTCCCATACAATCTAGTTCATTGCTTCGGAGCCTGTTTTATCCCGGTACTGGAGAGCATTGTGACTTATTTATGATTGTATTTCCCGACATTTCCCCTGTTTTCAGAGCTGTAAACACTCTCAAAGGACGCCAAACGTGACTTATCTCCCTACACTTTTTACTTTTCCTATTAAGCGTCAGGGTGTTGTGTGCTCGCGTAGTGTGGATTATATCGGCTTAATACACTCGCTGGCTGTACAAATCTTTTAAGAAGCCTGTATTCAAAACGAAAACTAAATCTGAGACGTGATTGCTTTAGTAGGAAATATATAAACTATTGTTTTATACAGGGTGTAACAAAACTCGATGTACAAGCGGGAACCCAATGAATCTACATAATATTTAAAGTCGATTTTGTAAATTTTTTATTTGGCCCTTAGTTTTCGACAAAATTGGGTGCGAAGTTTTTTTTCGATTTTTTTTGCAAATTTTTATCAAATATCATGTATTTAGTCAAATTAATATATCCATAAAAAACAAAATTTAAAAACGCGTTTTATCGACAAAATTAAGAAAGGTCTTTTACGTTGGTTCGGTCATGTAGAGCGAATGGATGATGAAAGAACGGCTAAAAAAATATATGATGCGACTGTGCCTGGATGTAGAAGTCGAGGAAGGCCGAGAAAGACATGGCATGATCAAGTAAAAACAAGTGCTTGAAAGTGGGCTTGTAAGAAGTCGGAATAATCGACGTGCGTGCATGAGAAGATGTATGAATGTGGAGGAAGCAAGAGAAGTATGCCAGGACAGAGTGGTGTGGCGTTCTATCCTCTCTGCCTACCCCTTCGGGGAAATGGCGTGATGGTTAGCTAGTTAGTTAGTTAATAAGAATTTGAGCAATTTTACTTTATCTGCCATACTTATGAAAACTTTTGAGAAGAAAAAAATCCTGATCATCTTACCTTCATGTAATAGAATGATCGAAAATCCATGCGCATGGTGTACCGATGCAGTGCCCTATGCATATTGGGTGCGGATAAGGGAAAGTAGTAGTAGTAGTATAATTTATCGAATCGTAAAAAATAATAAAAATAAACAAATTAATAACACCACTTGTCAAATTCCACCGTCTAATGATTCCAGCACTTAGGGCAATACACTCACACTTTGAAACGTGCGACGTAGATTTTAGAAAATTTGTATGGAAACGTCCGCGCTCCTTCTAGTGAATTCTTGTTCGAAACACTTTCCCCGCTTTAAAAATTTCTGTCAATTCATTAAAAGTACATAAAATCAATTTTCTACGCGATTTTTGCAAAAAATACCTTTTTTCATTTTGAAGACCTCCGAGTTCAGGTGTCAAAAGCACTGATAACAAAATCAAACTGAAGTTAAGATAAGTCAGTTGTAACGGGATTAAGTATTGTAAGTACGCGACTCCCCCCTTAATCTTAACACTAATCCCTGAGCTACGTTACGGGTGACACAGAAGCTCAAAACTTAATTCAAACATTAACTTTTTTAAGACCCTTATTCTAAAACGACAAATTACATTTGAGATTTTGCAGAAGACGGATTTAAATATATATAAGTAAAAAATAGACAGAATTATGACATCTTATGTTAAAATCAAAAAACGATTTTTTTGGTTCTACGTGATTTTATTATCAAGTTAGTGAAAAGTGATTGTTTCGCCTTGTAAGGGCATTATCAAACTGAGTAAGTTTGTCGAAACAATTGTCACTAACTTGATATTAAAATTACGTAGAACCAAAAAACTCGTTTTTTGATTTTAACATAAGATATCATGGAGTTCTACAAAATAAATGCCATATCAATCAATAAGAATTATGACAGTTTAAAAATGTTGATAAGTTTACGAAAATGTAATCTACAAAATGATTTACAAAAAATAAAACTTTGATTTATCTTTCGGAGAACAATATGCGAAAAGAACAGGTTATTACAGTAACTGGATTCTAGACTGTATATCAGTAGAATTATTAGACTGCTATCAGTAGAATTATTAGACTGCTATCAGTAGAATTATTATGTCATTAGTATCGCGTTATAAGTAAAATAGTTTAAATTTAATTTATAGGTGGGTGAATCTAAAATTACAACCGTCCATGCGCTTTATAGCTGGAAGGCGAATCGGAGTTTATTATTGAATCTCTGAAATATTTAATTTGAAACAGCACGAAAAATCTGCCACTAAGAGATATAAAAGTTGAGTTGGATTTTAATAGTACAAAAATATCTGGTTACAAAGGGTTAAGTTAGGTGCTTCGCCCTGAAAAAGACCGCCGCGTCGTCCACCTGAACGAGGTAAGCTAGGGGCCACTCGGCGGCCCTCACCAACCGCACTTGTTGAAGAGTGGCGCGCGAAAAGTGGCGGTCCCGACAATGGCCGGTGTTGGGGAACTGAGACTCACCTGAAAAGAAAGAGAATAAGAACATTAGTTATCAGCTAGTAGGTTCTTTGAGATATATTTAACTCAAATTGTCGAAGCTTCATTATTAATCAAAGATAAACAATTTTTTTAATTTTTTTTATTTATCAATAAAAGGTTTTCCAGAGTTTTTCTTTCTCTGTTGAGATATCAATAATACAATAAAAGCCTTATGTTAGTATCTCAAATTTTATTACCTACTGTAACAGACAGCTACTTTTTGTATCGATAATAAATTATCTTATTTAAGTTATTGTATTAGTTAAAACTTATCCTTTGTTAAAATGGCTACATACGAGCGTTTGAACTGCCCTTCCGTTTCAAAAATCTAATATTTAACATAAATTATATTTACAAAGATATGATAAATATGAAAATGCTGAAAATACAAATTTACGATCCCAAATTCAGAGTACGGATCAACTATTTTCTAAATGCCATCAAACCCAGAGGTCGAAGGATAGATATTATTTGGCGAGCTAAGGATCGAAACGGAACTTTTTTCTGAAGGGTCCGCCCGATTTTTTGTTGCTTTCATATTCAAAGTAACGTACGTTACGAAGTTTAGCGTGATAACATTTTTGTTGCTTTCATATTCAAAGTAACGTACGTTACGAAGTTTAGCGTGATTAACATTTTTGTTGCTTTCATATTCAAAGAACGTACGTTACGAAGTTTAGCGTGATAACATTTTGTTGCTTTCATATTCAAAGTAACGTACGTTACGAAGTTTAGCGTGATAACATTTTTGTTGCTTTCATATTCAAAGTAACGTACGTTACGAAGTTTAGCGTGATAACGTAACGATGACGTACTACTCTTGTACAAATATATCTTCGAGGTAAAATGAATCCATAAGGTTAGAAATATCCAATTTAGGAAAACGCAATATATTATTAAGCGACTACCCGCGGCGAGAATTGCCTACTGAATTTTTAAAGAAAAAGGCGTTTGCGTTAGAAAGATACTAAAAAAAGTAAAAAAGGAAGGAACCTACACGAATATAAAAATTTTGGGCCTGGATCAAAACCATAAGGTGACATAAATCCAATTCCACTCTCTATGTGGAAACACATAAGATAGCTATGCATCTATAAAATTCGCAAATCCAAATATCCCAATTTTAAATTATTAATATATGACTAATTGAAGTTTAAATAAAAAATACTTGGTACACTTCCCCCTTTATTTATTATGACCAGTTAGCGCTTTCACCCTGTAACGGGCATCTTCAGACTGGTAACATGTTTGTACAAGAAAAAAGTATAAATAGCAGTTTTTACAAAATAAATTTAGTTACTAAACACATGAGTTGGAAAAAGACAGTATGATAGAAAGAAGAGACGAAATACAAAAACATGTGTTAAATACCAAGTATTTTTAATTTAACTTTAATTAGTTATATTAATAATTTAATCGTGGAATTCCACCAAGTCAATAAAAAATATCAATCAAATCCCAATTTTATTTTTAAGGTTTATTAACGGTTTGAACGACACACGAAGCTTGGTGTATATGGTGTAAAAAAAACTCGATGTACAGGCGGAAAACTAGTGAATCTACATAATATTTAGTCGATTTTGTAGAATAATTATTGATTTATTTGACCCCTAGTTTTCGAGAAAATTGAGTAAGAAGTTGAATTTATTTTCGAAAAATTTCTTGCAAATTATCATTTAAATGCAATCTTTTTAGTAAAATAAATACTATGTATTAGGAAAACAAAAGCAAAAAATTGATTTAAGCAAGAATTCGCCCAATTTTACTAAATCTACGGTACTTATGAAAGCTTTAAAAGGAATTTTTTTTTTATATCGTATTCAAAAATTATCTTACACATTCGACTCAAAATATGATGTAGATTCACCAGTTTTCGGGTTGTACTAACTAGTTTTGTTATTGTACAGCAATCGAAACCCAATGGTGCATAGGACACTGCACAGGTACACCAAGTGCAGTTCTCTTGATAATTTATTACATGAAGGCCAGGTTTACGTATCAGCATCAGTTCTAGGTATCGCTTGATATATTTTTTTCAAAGAAATATTGCATACTGACCCCGTCGGATATCGAACCCGCGATCTCATGCATGGTAGCCCAACGCGCTAATCACTACACCACACTATAATACAAAGTGTTTTTATCATACTAACATTTTGAATTTATTCAAATAATTAAATGGAAAATTAAAAGCTTTTATATAAACTTCCCGTTTTGATACATTTAGATTTTAGATATTAATTAAAATACGCAAAAAACAGATACTCGAAAAAATTTCCCGACGAAGTTTTGTAATTTTTGTTTTGGAAAGCTTAATACAAATTTTGATAATTTAAAAACACAAAAGTGGTTTCCGAAATTTCAACCTTTCATAATGGAAAATAATATTTGCGATCACTTTTAAAATGGCAGACGAGGAAACAAAAAATTAGTTAGTATTGAAATATTTCCTATGATTTCCTGTTTCAGAAAAAGATTTTGACAAAAGCGTTGCTAGTTCAAACTTGCTCACCTCGTGGCGCTTACCACTAAGCCCGTTGGTCACGGGTTTGATTCCCGGCGGGGTCTATATTAGGAGGAATATGTTTCAATACAGATTTTCACGTAAAAATATTTCATATGTGATATCTTGGACTGGCACCTGCAAACGTTAAGAATTTAATCATCGTGCCTTAATTGTTTAACAAACGATCGAGACTCACGCACTTGGTGATTGTACCAAGGCAGTGCCCTTAAGCACCAATATGCTGTGCGGATTAAGGAGATGTTTGACGTGAGATCAAGACACACTAAGTATTATTAATTACTACTACTAACTTACCCTTATCCGCACTCCAGTGGTGACATAGGGCACTGCAGTGTCAGTTCATAGCAGTGCAGTATATCTTGCATGCAAGTGCAGGGGGTTTTTGAAATTTCTTACATGAAGGGAAATGAGCCCCGT
>JAGVSP010001255.1:0-48668 GCA_022494985.1 Micrasema minimum
CAATGTAGAGTTTATTACGTGTACTGGAAAAAACGTGAGGCTGTAATATGTATTTTACATACATATTACACGGTTTCGTGGTTTCATATTGCATTATTACCGACTTCTAACTACTTATTAGAAGACCTTGATTTACCCTATTAAACAGCTTGCATTTTCTTGAATCACGTTGAAAACTAAAACTGTCGTAATTACTATATCAAAACTAGAGAAAGATGGTATGCAGAATAGCAATGTTAATTAGCAAAATTTTGCATGAATATTATTAAAGAAACGAAAAGTCTACACGCTCTGTCAATAAAAATTAAATCAAGCTGCTTAAAATAATATTTTCCAAGTACCTACCTGCTGTTTTTTTTTCATAAAATAGACTATTTTTGTCCAAACAAAAGCTTTTTTAACAGCGGGAGATTAACTACTTTTTTTTACTTGTACTGTGTAAAGCCTATTATGTTTATTTATTACATAAAACAGTATCGTTACTTAGCTGTTCTGGTTGGTGATTTCTGTAATCAAATCTTATGAGTTAAAAATTAAATATTAGGTTCCTTATGTGAATCTTTTATAGTAGATAGAAAATTATTGTTATTTCAACTCAGTATGTTTTTTGTTATTACGTCCTCTACTTAACTTTAGTAAAAATTCGTATCACTGCTAAACATAAAAAGAAATTCATCCATCTACACCCACATATCATATTATTAAGCTTTTACTACAATAGATAGACGTGCTATACGACGATATACTTCAAGTACGTGCATATTTACTCAATCGAGGCTTTTATATCACGATCGTATTAAATTAAATTCTCATGCGCGTGTCCAATTAATACATTAGGTATTTATTTAAACAACTTAATTTTTATAATGTTGTGAAAAAGCATTATGTTTTATTATGACTGTTGTCACTGCCGAATCGTCGAATTATGATTGGCTGCCAAATAATTAAGAAAAACCTTTTATCGTTTCCTGAAATCAGAAAGTAGATTGTATTATGAAATATTACATTCATAGAATAGTAAATTATAACTTAATAGACACAAAGCTGTTAATTGGAGTCAATTAGCACTCAACAACGAAATCTCCACGTCATGTCAAGGAGAAATAAGTACGCGGTGTCAAGGAAATCATAAGTCATTTCCAACTTCCTACCTGTATAATGCTTAATGCAAGTCAATAATCAATTTCCTATGAAGACGTTACCATGTTCAGCATACTGACTTATTTCACAAAATTATGAAATCCCTTTTAAAATAAACGAGTGTTGCACTAATATATATTATTATATATTATGAAAATGTTAATACCCTGATGTCTAAATTTTCTGCAAAAACAGATATTTGTAAGTTTGAAGTGGGTACCACGATTCTTTATTTATTTAGTACTATATAATTTTACATAGATCAACATTATTACATTACACTTGTAATTTTTTTTCCTAACTATTCTTATCCTACCATTATACATTTTTTAATTTAGCTATAATATTAATTTCTATTTCTGAGATAAGCATTATCGACAAAATTAAGAAAGGTCTTTTACGTTGGTTCGGTCATGTAGAGTGAATGGATGATGAAAGAACGGCTAAAAAAATATATATGATGCAACTGTGCTGGATGTAGAAGTCGAGGAAGGCCGAGAAAGACATGGCATGATCAAGTAAAACAAGTGCTTGAAAGTGGGCATGTAAGAAGTCGGAATAATCGACGTGCGTGCATGAGAAGATGTATGAATGTGGAGGAAGCAAGAGAAGTGTGCCAGGACAGAGTGGTGTGGCGTTCTATTCTCTCTGCCTACCCCTTCGGGGAAATGGCGTGATGGTTGGTTAGTTAGTTTTTTAGCTATAATATAATACCCACACTAATATTTTTCACACATATATTTTTTACATTTAACATTTTGTTCATTTTTTATTTCATCTGGAATATCCTTGATGCCCTTTTACATCAGATAATTCTGTGACATAGTTTTTCTTTTCTTTTCTAATTTTATATTTTTTGAACCTTTAATCTTATATTGCTTATGCGATTTGTCTAAAAAAAAACATAAAACTTTGTGAATGGATCGCTATAATGACGAATTTCATGTGTACCTATAAATATGTAATGTTAATAAGTACCTATCTGCCAACTAACCACTCAAGTTTCTAGCTACCCATTACTTAACTCCATAGATAAATTTATACATTTATATTATTAAAATTTTAATTTATTAGAGTGGTAGTGATGCGGGTTCTGAAGGCCATGTTCAATTCCCTACTGGTACTTGGTAAGATATTAGTCAAATAATATATTCAAATTTTTCATCTATTTTACAAACTCCGGCTTTTTTGGCAGTCCGGGTCCACATGATCCAAACTAACGGATAGATTTCTTTATAGGTAGATACTTTATTTGTCTACTAGCCACTCTATCTAGTTATGTAAGTGCGTTGTAAAATTTCTCAGTAGGCACCTGATCTGTATAGGATCTAATACCTTTATGAAATTTTAAACAACATAATATCATAATATTTCAAAACCGCCCCATCCTTTTTGAAATTTAGTTAATTTTGTTGTGCAAAGACATTTTACCATAGATACAATTTGTGCGAATAATTATGGAAGTAATTCAGAGCTTTTTGCTCATCGTTTGCACGTAATTACATGGCAGAAAACAAGTCTAAAATAACAAGTAGAGAAAGGTAACATAACTATGACAAACGAACTATTAAAATTCACTGGGAAATTTCAATTTCTTGATATTATATTTTTATTTATGATACGTTTTTTTATTGTTTAACAGGGGGGGGTTCTTTAATTTGTTTCCCTCGGCGTATTATTTTCAGAACATTCTCCGCTATAGACAGAAAAGCAACGGGGAGTCTTACCTGATAATTCCTATGTTAATTAATTAATATTATAATTTCTGACGCCATACCATGTTTCCTCATTTCAGTACTTTCTGTAAGAGAACCATAAACATTTCATCTGCTCAGGTAAAAAAATCTATTAATATGTTACCAGCCGTCAAATGTAAATATTTGCCTTTGATCGCCGAGCGAAAACACTTCAATTAATTTAATTATGAATCTGATGATTTTTTTTATCCAGCAGCATTTATTTAATTTGTTTTACTGTTAGTAAAGATTCTCTATCGTGATTTTTATCTTTAAAATATAAATAACATGACTTTTAAGATTTTCGCTAACTCTTGGCACATTCCAAGAACCATTACAAACTACACGTTAAAAAAAAATAACTAGTAGGTAGGTATACCAGTACCTCAATCAATTCAAACATCTATTTACTATTTTAACACATTGAATCTCTAACGCCTCAGTGATCTAGCAACAGGCAGGTGCACTCAACTTTATATTTCAAATATGTAAAAGAAATGACGAAACGTGAAAAGACATTCGTGAGTTTTTTAAATTTTGTTTCTGTCACCTCAGATGTCGCACCCCTTATCGCCACCTTCCATCTGCTATTCGTTCCTTCGTCAACACCAACACACAACCGATGCCGTCTACTTATTCAACAAATTTGAAAGATAAAATTTCACGTCCCATGACTGAAGAAGTGCAGGAATTTCACGAACGATTTGACGTCTGAACCTGTCTTTCCCCCTGCCTGAAACAATATCAATTTGAAATATGTATAAAGTTTAGATCACATTGAATACTTAAAACATAAAAGTACTTAAATAATGATAAAAAAAAAAGTTTTATGCGGTTTTTAATTTTTCATTAATCAAACTAAAATAATCATTGCTTCAATAGACATGCGCGCTTTGTCACAAAATTACACGTTCGATTGGTTTTGAGAGCCAACTTTTATTATTTAAGTATATAGGGACGTGCTTTTCGTACTGTTATTAATTTTAAAAGTTTTCAAAATCAGAGACGAAAATTTTCTTAAAATTATTGAAATGCCAAAAAAAATCCCTTTTCACCAAATTCATGTCATGTGTGACGAGTTAAAGTATGAGGCAACAGCAGCAGGCAACCCATTTCGTAACTGTGGAGATTCTTCTGTGTTGACACAAGTTAAATTTTCATCATGGCAGTCCAACTTGCTAACAACTACCTAAATCGTAGGATTTTTGCAATATTTCATTATTCCAGTACCTACCACTAGCTTGTTATGGACTATTTAAACAACATTTCCCTTATATCCGGGCACCTAGAGGGTGCATAAGTGCACTGCATTTGGTAACCCAAGTTGCAGTGAATATTGTAAAAATTTGATATGTTGAAGGAAGTATTATATACACACATCGATCAGCTCACAATCTACAGCAGCTATAGGTCTATGATTAAAAAGTACCGACCGTAAATTGCAGCTAACGTCACGCACAGAAAAATAGCCATATGAAGTAGCGCGTCTTGTATTTTTTGCGTTATGCGGGCCCGGTGGCTTGGAAATATTCTTCTCTCTACCAAGAAGAAGTAGTCGTCAACTGTGCAGAGTGAAGTAAGAGCTTCTATTCGAACGACACCTTAAGACCTACAATTTCTCTCTAACTCTTTTGGAATTAAATATTTGATAATGGTATTTTCCTACTCAAATAATTGAGTTTTGTTCCACTTACTTTAAAATTTTCCCGAGCGACGTTAAATTCAAATAATTTGAACAGCACCATTGAGTATATTATAAACGAAAACGGCGCTATAATAAACTCATCCATAATAAAAATAATAATAATAGATGAAAGTTAAAAAGAGCAAAAGTTCTTGGCTTGTTGGACCCTCGACTAAAGACAGCAATTTAAAAAATACCAGTGTGGATAGATGCGAAAGGCACTAAGGAGTCCACATCTCAGTATTCCGACCGGTCGATTTGTCCATATCGTTGGAAGAATTCCCTGGTATTTTTTTTTTTTTTAAAATTTGAAATCAAGGCGACCACGGCGCTGGAAAAAAGAAAACCATTAGGGGACCTAATAGCCGGGTAGATCGAACTACACAAACATCTCCGATCCGGGCGGAGGGGCAGTCTCGGGCGTAGCGCCGACAGCCATCTTCTGCCACAAGCCCCCATTCTATCCTCTCCCACACAGCCACCCCCACCATCGCCCTCCACCTCAGCCATAGTATGCAGCGGAAACACCAAAAGGACCCACCCGTCCCACTGTCGCGGCCAGAAAACGGCTACCCGAGTCGCCGATGTGGAAACGTACAAATATCATCTGTGGCGCCCGGTGGCTCAGCGGGTAGCGGCCGCACAAGGGCGGCTAGTGGAAAACCAAATCATAATCATCTATTTGGTTAATCATCTATCTTTTGGCGGTGCATAGACAAGGAGATTGCTAATCTGGATAAGCTGGGCGAAAGGGAAAGCTGGAAGCAGATAACCCAAGATAAGGAAGGCGTAGAGCGTATGAATAAATAAAACAGCTGGACTGATATGTGTTACAAATTTGGTTTATTCTATAAAAAATAGAGAAATTTTTACTACAACCTACCTGAGTTCGGTAGTAACGTTCCTCAACCATCGACTGGTGAGAAAGACATTTTCACTAAATTAGAACACACAGATGTTATAACCAGAAAAATACAGACAAATTAACTTGCAATACATAAGACTCATAGAACACAGGGTACAAACATAAATATTGATACCATAGTAAAGTGCTAGAAAAAAATCGAAAAAACACATCTGTGTGGACAAAGTGGTGATGGTAGAATACTACGACGTTTGTACAGAGATTGTATACAGAAGTTGTAAGTAGAAGAAGTGGCAGTTTGATGTAACTTTGGGGGTCTTGAGGAGAGGTATGGGTAGGGTAGTCAAGGAGGTGGTAGGGGTCTTAGTAAATTCTACACATCCACCACTGTCCCAAGATGTTAGTTTTTTCGATTTTTTCTTCTATCACTTCTATGTATCAATAATTTTAAGTTTACCCCTAGTGTATAGATTCATAAGTATTGCAATTATAATTTTTCTGTATTTTTCTGTATAACATCTGTGTTCTAATTTAGTGTCTTTTCACAAGTCGATGGAGAACGTTACTGGCCCGAAACCAGGTAGTGTAGGTAAACTTCTATTTTTAAGAATAAAACCAATAGTAACACATAACAGTGTTTTATTTAATCATAATTCATTATGAAGTGTTACAAAGTGAATGCCGAATCAATCAACAAAATGAGGCTAAAGCTCTTCATGAGCTGTATGCCCACCTGAAAAGTATTTGGCTAATCATTTAATAACTATCTGATCTCTTAGATATGGGGCAGTTTGTGAAATCCATATGCCCCCCACATAGGAGCAGATATGAAATGACGATGCTTAAACGACTGACACAAGAAGCTTAAGACTGATCGTCATTGCTTTCACTAATCTCGTTAGCTTGATGCACCAATGCAGTGCCCTATGGTAACTGTTAGGTGCAGATAAAAAAATAGGAAGAATTCACAACAGTATCCATCAAATTTTAACCGGGGGAAAACTGCATACGATTTGTCTGTAGACCACAAAGAAAATAATAAACAGTTAAAAATATCAATAAGTCGAAACCGATTTACAATATACCTGTGCCTGATAATATCTAATGATCTTAAAGAAAAATGAAAGTTTTGTCAGGAAGTGTTGATAAAATCGTCTGATCCAGCAAGTAATAACCGAATCAAGATAAATTTTCAATTTTCTTTAGTGCATAAAATACATCAATACTTAAATCAGTGAGCTTTCGAGAAATCAAATGAGTTTTATAAATCTCTAATGTTTTTATGTTTTTATATGTAATAAAAAAAATAAGATTTAATACTACTCTTCACGAACCCGCTATGGCGAGCGCACCGTCCAAAAAACTTATAAACATCTAACCACCTAACTAACAAGACGTTTAGAAGATGAACAAAAAAGACACGTACAACAATAATTTATATTTTGTATGTTTAAGGGGTTTGTGTGTTTTTATGTTCGGACCACGCGGCCCTACTAATAGACTATTGATTAGGAGGAACACTTTTAATATGGTTTTCACTTTTTAACATAGACAAAAAATACCGATAACATGGTAACATATGATTGATTCGTTATTTATTCGATGGTGTTTCTTTATAAAAGCACATAAATATTAACCAACGTTAGGTAAAATATGGACAGGTACGAGTAGTTCGTAAGTTTTATATAGCTACTAAGCGAGAAAAGTATTTACAGAGCAGGGATCACTAATATATCTGCAGGTTTGAATATACAGATCGTACTGAGGTCGATAACTAGCTTAAAAAAAACCCTGTTAATTTTTACCTTCCATTATTATTTAAATACAGTGTAATATCAACAAAGTGACAAATTCATCATCATCATCATACCATATCCGCTCCTATGTGGAGCATATGGAATCCACAAACTGCCTCCAGGCCAAGCGATCGGCCCGCTAGCTCCCGTGTATCCATTCCAAAGTCAAGTCCACGTCCCGCAGCTCTGACGCCAAACTGCCGACGAATTGTACAACAGTGGACGAAAACCAGGACGCCGAGAACCTGATGCCTTGTAAAATAGGCGAGCATGTTAAGGCTCTCGGGATTGCATACGTAGTATAAAACGCCCTTCGCCGGAAGCACATAAGATACCAAGGGTTGATGTATCCGTTGCTTTCACCTCTGTGTACCTTACAAAGTCAAACCATCGAACACCCAAAATTCTTCTAAGACACCTATTCTCAAAACTCAGCTGCTATCTTGGGCCCTGGTTAGGTGCCACGATTCGCAGTCATAGAGGAGAACAGGTGTGATGCAGGAGTTATAAAGGCGACAAAGTAACAATATCTATTATTTTACATTTTATCATTATTTCATACATTTTAGCGTAAATTGCTTTTATATGTAGTCCTGTTTGTATCTATGTATATACATATGGCTAAGAATGGATATTTTAAATAAAGGGCTATGGCTATATTTCATTTAATGCAATTTATGTAGTATGTAAATATGCCGGTACAATAGTTTTACGGGTAACTAATTTCTTAAACATGTAAATAAGTAATTTCTACTTTAACCAAAGTAGTTTGTTCGTTTTAGAATAGGTAAAACGTTAAAAAAGTCATAAAATACTATGTCCAAAATAGCACATTTCACCTGCTCCTAATTTCTTCCCGATGCATAACTGAATATTTTTCACTTCAGATCATAATTATGCGCCTATAAAAAAAAACAAGAAAACTTCCGAAGTCAGACAGACAGTCGCTTGGTCGGTGGAGAGACCGCCATAAAAAAAAAGACAATTTGAAATGAAGTCAGGCATTTGCTTTAAATCGATAGGCCCTCGGTTCTCGTCCAGGCGGCGCTATGTTAAGGCATGTTTTACATCGAATCGGCATCGTATTATCCCCTATCTCCAGTCCCGATCTTCGTGACGAGGAGACGGGGACATGCTGAACAAAATACAAACCTAATATCTATTAGTATTATTACCTATCATAGGCTTTTGTCCTCTGGAAAAAGTTCAATCAATTAACTTGTAATTTTTTTATAGTGTAAGTTATTACAATACACAGTTTTTTGCAAATTAGATACAGGCAAGTGAGCAATAAAAGTTTTTCAAAATACAGACCTGGCGTAATTACTACTATGCAGGAATGATGAAGGAATAAGTCAACGAATGAATGATTTTAAATATTTATGTTTCCAACAGTAAAATGAATTTCGAATTTTACGCATATTACTTTTAAATTACGAATGCGAAAAACAGAAACAAAATGTAATTATTTATGTTTACAATTTAATATGTAAACACTGTTACCTGAGTAATTACAAATCACTTGATTTGTATAAAACTGACAGTAAAATACGTAGTTATGTTACACGCCCAGTCCATGCTTAGTGCGATTTTATCAATAATTAATTAGAAGATATTCACAACAAATTAATTAGGCTTATCACCTTAGACTAATTTCTATCGTTAATGCATAATTCCGTAACACAGATAAGTATCAGTCTTATTTTTAAGTATTCTACCCACAATTCTGTAATAATAAATTATTCAAAGTTACCGGACCGAGGAATTGACGGAATTTCTAAATTCAATTAAAATACCTCGAATTTTCCACTCATAAGGAAATTTACTACTATTTTGCCGTCCTGGCAGTAATTAAGTGAACTAATTTTAATTACGTTTTGGTTGGACTAGACGGCGCGGCGTAACTTAGCTTGCATATTGATAAGTTCATGACATGATTCTGAATGTTTTATGAAACACTAGATTAACCTATCTACCAACTGTACTGTTAAATGCAAAAACCCAGAGGAATTAACATAAATCTGGACTCATTTTCAAATATTTTCAGGCCTTTTAAAACAATATTTATCAGGGAACGGATATTTTTATTATAAATTACGTACTATATTTTTACTATTTCCCTATTTTATTTATTTTTTAGATAAAGCATGTTTACCAACATTGATTTCCTAAGATATTGTGTTTCTTGTGTATTACTTACTATCTACTTATAATTTGTATTTTGTATGTAACAAAATACCTAAGACTTTCTCACTAAGAAATATTACAAGAAGAGTCATTAGGTATAAAAAATGGCAAAAACATAAATTATGTAAATAATTTTCTCATAGGGTAGATATATATTCTACGGCTACTAATACTCTCCATTATCCGCACCTATGGTACATTAGGGCACTGCAAAAAGCACATTAAGTACACTAAGCACAGTGAATCTTAACAATTTTTGCATTTTTTGCTATATGTAGGTAATACCATCATCTCCATAATAGCGTTCATGGTAACACAATCATGAAACATTTAAACGCCAATTTATTTCTAATACAAGCCATAAATGAGATATTATTATGTTTTATATACCGTGCCCTTTCTCCATTACTTGCAAATCGTATGCTTCCATCCTCCATCAATAATGAAATCATTCTGGAATATAACTCGATTCATTAAATGCCTCAAAATACGCATAGTGGGTAACTATAGCGTAATCAAAAGCATCCAGCTCAAGAATCTTATTGTATTTCCAAAAATCATAAGTTATAAGAAAATACAGAACGATTGAAAAGTGATGTGGCTTTAAAGAAAATCATAAAAAAAGATTTCACGAAAACCCTTTTTCGATTAAAAAATATGTTTTTAAATGAATATTTAAAATTAACATTCGCGTATGAATATCTTAATTTATATATCCTATCGTTTTAGGAATTAAAACATAATAGTTACGTTTGTTTAAATCTATTTAGAATATAAACAACATTTTGAGTGTGTCCAAATACTTGGACAAGTTTATAAAAATTAGCTGATAAAAGATATAAGCATAACAAATTGAAGATTCATCTTCAGGCGTTTCCTAGTAGGTGATATAATTTCGGTAAAAGAATCTCACTTGCAATATAAGGTTTCTGCTAAAAATGCTTAGTAATTTTCTCAATGGATGACAGACCCGTCACAGAGTTCACATGTGAAGCGTCGCACCCACATTTTACTGTTATATTGGCGGTTATGGATATCAAATACTAGGTGAAAATGGGAATGTTGTAATACATCAAGTGGCCACTTAACCCCCAGCAAGTGACAGGTCGTAAGCCCTGTAAACGCCTAGATATCCATATTCCCTTCCAAATTTCTCGTCTCTGTTGAGATGTCAAATTGCAATTTAGAATAATTTATCAACACGATTTTTCGTATGGTCATAGCTGATACTAAGGTAGTTTTTTAATTTTTGGGTATTGAATAGTTACTTGTAATAAAGTTAATCTTACATCCAATTTTTTTTCTTTATTATCGTTTCCAATAAAAAATGTTACGAGTTAGTAAAAGAAAAAAAGCCAAAAATATGTTCCGCCTGGTTTTCAAAATGGCCCCAAGTTTGATGAAAACAATTTCATAATTATGTCTCAGCTTGGTGAATTTATTTTTAGAGTGGGACGACATCCCCTCAAGGTTTTGTGGGACGCCCCCAGACAGAGCAGAAGAAGCGGTGAGAACGCGATGTCACCCTAATTGAATCAATTAAGAGCATGCACCCGCGTAAGGGATTTAAAATACGAACGAAAAATGAAAGTGGTTTACAAATTGATAATGGCGATTATTGATTTCTGAAATATTAAATGGATTTTTCTTGTCTTCAATCAATGAGCATATCTAAGAGCTGAAAGTTTCTTTTAATTAAAATATACCTTCTATCAATATGGTAGTCAATTACTGTTGTATTATACGTGAAATCTATTGTTTTAGTTCGGCGAGCCTAATTTAATCCAGGAAAAAAACCCACGTAGCTAAAAATGGTAGACTGATTATTATTATTATGTGTTTATTATTTTTTTAGTAGGCACCAGTTTTACCTACTTATTCTATTTGTTCCCGTAGCAAAGATTTCGCTATGAATGTATTAGTAAACAGAACATAAGATATTTTGACAAAATTAACTACATAATACGGTATGACATGTTTATATACCGATTCTAAAAAAATGCTTCCAGTTTTTACTGCGGTTTAATATTTCAAAGGAATGCAAACAGCCACGTGGAGAAAGTGACACAGTTACAAAGTCAAACATATTTCATATTCGTGTATTTACAACTTCTGACATTGTTTTTAGGTAAAGGATTCAATGTGTTTTGTTATTGTAAATTAGCAAGCCATGGTGATAAAATCAAGATCTTGTTACTATTAAGTATTATGATATATGTATTTTCATCATCATCATCATTCCATATCCGCTCCCTATGTGGAGCATATGGAATCCACAAAACCGCCTCCAGGCCAAGTGATTGGCCGCCAGCTCCCGTGAATCTTCCCAAGTCAAGTCCACGTCTCGCAGCTCTGACGCAAACTGCCGACGAATTGTCAACAGTGGACGACCAGGACGCCGAGAACTTGATGCCTTGTAAAATAGGCAAGCATGGTTAGACTGTCGGGAGGCACACGTAGTATATGGCCTAGCCAGCCGAAACGCCTTCGCCGGATGACAGTAGATACCAAGAGTTGCTGTGTCCGTTACTTCTATGTTCCTTACAAAGTCAAACCACCGCACACCTAAAATTCTTCTAAGACACCTTTTCACCTATATGTATTTTAATATCTTAAAACTGTTTTTAATATTATTTTTTAATTGATATTTGTACACTTCCATTCAGACGTTATTAAAACGGATATTTCTTGATTCCTGTCAGACGTCCTTACGTTTTAATAAATAAAACACGTTTTTTAGTTATACCACTTACTTATATTGTTTATTCCAGTAACCTGGTAACTAAATCTAAGGTGGTGGGACCTGCTTATGTTCTACGCATATATTTTTAATTTTAAAAAATGTAAAATAAAGATAGCGACGAAGATTTGTACGAAATCTCGATAAACAATTGAAAATAAGATGGAAAATGCGTGTACAAGCATCGTTAAGAAAATTATATAATTGTTATGTATGCGAATGAAGGAGATAAGTAGGCTGAGTTGCCAGTTAGTAGGTAGGTGTTCCTGTTCAGTACACTGCACGTGGAAGTGTATGGTAAACATTGAGCTACCGACACCTGGAGATGCTTTCTCAGCTAATTCTAGAACGGTGTAAATATTCACCCCGTAGGTAGGTAGGTACTACCTACTACCACTACGTCTCACTACTCTAGACTTTACACCCCCGCGCCCCGCCGCGCCGCGCCGAACAGAGCTGATACACCCCCGTGGCATTAACTACGACCGTGGCTTTTCAAATTATAAATTGTTCCAACGCGATATCAGGTAAAATTAGCCATTTCATGAATTACGAGAAATTTATTTACGAAAACCGTGTTTATCTTTGAAGAAGAATCTAGTGTTTATGCATTCGTAAATTCTATCCTATTTACTTTTACCCGTACTGGTTAAAAAAGTCGTCTACAGTCTACATCAATCTGATATGAGCAATATTTTCATTAGGTACTTATTCGTATAGGCATCTATTTTTCAAAGGTACCTAACCTTTCAATTTTAAGTTTTTGACATTTTTTTTTTTTTTTTTTTTTTTTTTTTTTTTTTTTTTTTTTTTTTTTTTATTGAAATTAAATTGTGTTACAAAATATAATATACTTAAACATAATGTTGGTAATATACAAAAAATTAGACATAACGTTTCTACCTCTCTAATAAAGTGGATACTTGTGTTTAGAGAGGGAGTTCGTTTTACAATTTTTTATATGAGTAAGTTTCATAAATTCAAATTTACACACATTTCAAATTTAATAATTGAACCGCCTACATTATTCATAACATTTTAATAGGAAAATGGTTTTTCCTGTGTCGATACGACTTTTTATATTGATTTTTAAAGCAAATTTCATATTTTTTGTAGGCTCCTAAATATTGAAAATGAATTAGATTATTGGATTAGCGCAGAAGCTAATCAATAAAGATATGAACATTTTTATATGAGAATAGGAAGTTATTTTATATGCGAGTCTACCTACTAGATTAAGTGATTCCCCTTTGATAATAACAGTTAAGATCATATCACATTGCTCTCAGAAAGTATGTAGGTACGTACATTGTATGTACATGATAGGTATATAGTAAAAAATTGCATTATCAAAAATGTCAGTGTTTCTCAAGATTTAAGAAACACAAAAGTTTATTTAGTAAATTAGGTAAGTACTATTTAAACGTGGTATATAACATTTATTTATTTCATATAATCACAATAATGGGATGGCGACTCAATCAGTAGAGACCCATGCCAATGATCTGGCCCCGACTCACTAGATAGTCCGTGTCGAGTCAGGGCATTGTAGTATTATACATAACACATTGTAGTACTAAACATAATTGAATATTTACATAATTAGTATAATAGAACAAAGTTTGGATTTCACAAATTTAGAATTTCCAAAACAATATTTTTGCATACCAAATTTTAATAATTACATTGCTATATTTTTGCAGGCATTTTCAATATATACACGACCCATTAGACTTATCGAACTAATTAAATCGAAAAATAAGAAAATATAATGAAATACCTTTCTTTTATTCAATAGATCCTCTTTAATTTTGTATGGATTGTCTTCTTTCTTGTGAGAAGAATAGATAAATAAATTTAAAAAATTAGAATTCATAATATCTTATTGCAAGAGACACAATTTCAAAATAAACTAAAAATAAAACGAAATTGAAATAGACATTTCTAAAACCATTTTACTTTCGAATGGTAGAACGTTCGTAGACTCAAAACTAAAACTCATTAGATGGTGTAGTAACATTAGAACGTAAATTTACGTTTTTATTGTTGAAAACGTTTAGAAGTCTCTGGTTTAGAGATTGACAGTTGATAGAAGCGAGGTTCTCAAACTATGATAGCGCAGGTTTTTGCCCGCACCATCCCCTGGGAATAGATGGGGTTGCAAATGTAGAACCCTTAATCGAAACGTAGCTTGCACACTCTAAAATAAATTATAAATGACAAAAGGAAGTATAATAAATAAACCAAATACACCAATTATAGGTTTTCACAAATAGAATAATAATGGAATTAAAAATAATAGTATGATATGTGTACAAATGTCGAAATTAGAGCAGAGTGCAAGGCTGAGATAAGCATTATCGACAAAATTAAGAAAGGTCTTTTACGATGGTTCTGTCATGTAGAGCGAATGGATGACAAAAGAACGGCTAAAAAATATAAGATGCGACTGTGCCTGGATGTAGAAATCGAGGAAGGCCAAGATAGACATAGCATGATCAAGTAAAACAAGTGCTTGAAAGTGGGCATGTAAGAAGTCGGAATAATCGACGTGCGTGCATGAGAAGATGTATGAATGTGGAGGAAGCAAGAGAAGTGTGCCAGGACAGAGTGGTGTTGCGTTCTATCCTCTCTGCCTACCCCTTCCGGGAAATGGCGTGATAGCTAGTTAGTTAGTTAAAAATAATTTAACACGATATTAATAAATGAAATAAGATGTCAATTTGACATCTGAACAGATACGAGAAGTTTGGAAGGGAATATGGATATCTAGGCGTTTACAGGGCTTATGACCTGTCATTAGCTGGGTTAAGTGGCCACTTGATGTATTACAACATTCCCCATTTCACCTAGTATTTGATATCCATATCTGCCAATAGTATTTGGATACACTCAAAATGTTGTTTATAGAAATATGATGTAATCAATTATATAATAAATGTTATGGCATATGCAAAAAAAAGGCAGGAACAATTTTAGGATGTCCTTAAAATTTTAAAATTTACTGTTGAGAACTAAAATATTTACTTTTACAAAAATTGAAAAATTCTAACACGGAAAATAACACAAAATGGATACGTTTCTGTTTGATTTCATGCAAAATATGGAAATACGCCGGAAAATCATGGAAGTCTTTCGTCAATAATAATGATATTAATTTATTTGATAATTCACATTTTCACTGTCATCTATTTTATAAAATATTTTTCATGACTTGAGTCACTTCCTTTCTGAGGCTGGGTACTTCAGAGAGTGGAGGTAGAGTATCATGAGAGGTTCTCACACGCCCAGAAATTGATTTTCAATTTGGCTCAGGAGCAATCGATAGGTGTCGATAGTCTACCCCCACCACGTGGCCCGTGCCGGGGATGGAGTTGGGGGTGCCTCTCTAGACACTGATAAGGGGGAGATAAGAGGGGGTGGTAAGGAGAGATGTGGTGGAGGTGATCGTTGAACCGAGGAAAGTCTACTTCATCGTCTTTGGTCTGGACTGATCTGATCTTAGGATGTACGATATAAGAAATTATCCAACTTGTATTTTGTGTATTATAATATTGCAATGTATTTTATTAAAACACGTGTGAAATAAATACGGAGGAAACATCATAAAATCATTATTTGTAGTACGCAAAAGGGGTCGAATTTTAGCATTAATTTTTTAATCCTAATAAATGAATATCTACGTTATTAAAAAAGGATACAACATATTTTTATTATAAAAGTGAATACAACATATTTTTATTATAAAAACATCTTGCCCTATATTAAAATATAAAATATACCTATTCCTTACATTTTCCGAAAAATATAAATTACAGTTATTACCAAAAGAAATTATTAATCTTTAATATTATATCATGTAACGTTCAAATCTATAAAATATTAGTCGTGTGCTTTCTGGAACCGAACCTATAATTGTTTTAATTTCTAATACTAACCCTACTTATCATATCCGTTCTCTAGGTGGATGATAATATTATAATATATATTGATTCCACAAACTGCCTCCAAGCCAAACGATCGGTTGTCAGTTCCTATCCATCCTTCCAACTTCCAAGTAAGGTTCGCGTCCAGAAGTTCTGACGGAAACTACTACTAATTTCCCTTATCCGCTCCAAATGGTGAAAAGAGCACTGCATTGGTACACGAAGTGCAGTGAGTCTGGATAATTTCTTACACGTAGAACAAAACTCCATAATAATTAAAAGTTTAAATCTATTGATTTTTTAAATCCCTACAGGGATGAAGCGGTTTTTTTCAAATTCGGGAATATGGATATTAAAGCATTTACAGGGTTTGTGATCTGTCATTTACTGGGTTAAGTGACCACTTGATGTATTACAACATTTTCCATTCCGTTTATTAGCGAATATCCACACTAGGTAACATTTTAGATTTTCTTTATACGTTAATTGTTTCAAACGCATCCACCTGTGAGTTGCTAACGACATCTATGTATTGACATTAAAATATTTTATGAGCCAATTACTTTATTTTTGTTATTAAGGTTCTGTTAAAATTAAATTAATTAGGTACTAGTTATCGTCTACAATTTATATTTTTACTTATATTTAGACCAGGATTTTATATCATCATTTTCAATATGTAAAAATACTAGCTAGCCGAATTTTTAAAAAATTCCAATTCATCTCTGTAGAGATATAAAAAATAATATATACCTACTCCCGTCATGGGAAAAATCCAGATTTGTGTACAAGTATTTGAACATACTCAAAATGTTGTAAGTTAAAATCTATGTTTCCATTACAATTTTTTTAATGAATTTTCTAAGTTTCATTTTTATTTTGGAGTAAAATTTATTTGCCCTTAAACTTGTAATAAAGAATCGCCACAAAGCCAGCGAGCTCGTCTCTATTGTGGCTCGGCGGCGCGTTCGAGAGTAATTTTACACGAACGGTGTACGAGATGGCGCGTTCCTCCGGTGAATTCACAAGTGCCTCCCCTTGGCAGCCCCCCGAGCCACCCTCTCCAGTGGAAACTGTTATGTTTACACGGTAATTGAAAATTCTCACTAATTTCAAATAATGAATGAAAACAAAATATCGTTTTTTTTTGTGTAAGTACTTGGACATATTTAGAAATTGAAAAAACTGCGAATTCAGAAAAAAATATCTATTTAGTAGGTATCTAAATATATGGATACTCGTACATAATAGGTATCTATCCACAATTTCCATATTTATGTAAATTTTTTAACTAAAAATAAAATAAAATATTGATACAACCAAATATTTCATTTTCAGGACAATTTACATTCAAATAGTAGTTTCAGATTTCTATAACTTTCTTACGAAAGTAAAAAAAAATGCAGGAATCGAAAATTACAAGTTTTAATGAATATTTATAGATCGTGCAACTACCTAAGTAGGTGTATAAAAATTTAAATTTTTGGAAATATTTTTGCTGAAAATCTATATCAACCATTAAATACAGTCAGGATAAGAGAAGTTTTAAAACAAGAATGGGCATAAATTAGTGTAAGTTAATAGGTACCTACTTTACTAATAATATTTAAGTCCAAAAGAGTTGAAGGTTAGATTTAAACCAAGTTTTATTTATGTATTTATTTAAAAATTCATGTACAGTTACATAGGTACTATTAAGAGTACAAGGGCGGGCCTATTAATATCCTCCAACCAACCCTCAACTTTTAATTGAATAGTTTATTTTAAATCTAATATTTCAAGATATATTGACTAAAGGATGTGACGAAAAATAACACTTTGACTATTTCTTTTTCTGAATTTTGTTAAAATTTTGTAAAATTCTGCTTATTATGCTCCGAGGACACTCGTTCCCCCTCCCCCTTCACCTCCCCCACCCCATCTTCCCAGGGGTTCGCACCTGCGGCGAGAGAAATGCCGCGGAGAGGTGGAGAAAAGTGACTACGCAGGTCTTTTCGACGACCCAAGGGGGTTGCTGAATAGAGACATAGACAATTTTCAAAACACTTCTTTGAATTCAAATTCGGAACGTGTCTGAAAAGAGCTGGTGGCGCTCGAGAGGCGGTTCTAAATTTGAAATTATTTTCAAGAGAATTCGGTTTTGGTGTTTTCTTGCGGAATGATTTCTTTTCAGGATAGTTTGAAACGAGACAGCATATTTAAAGTACATTAGGACAGAAGTGAAAAATCAAGACGTTTTTTAAATTAGAATAACAGCTGCTTTTAAAAATATTTAGTTGAAATTGTAGACAAAACTTTTTATTTGTAAGGGTATAATATGTAGGTAGGTACCTAGAATAACGGGATCTTTGAAGTAAACAAGGAGTTATTTTGTTAAACTGTATCGCGTTAAGTACCCATGTAAATAGAGTAAAAACAACAAAAGCAAAATACCAGCCATCATAATTTAGAAATCGACATGATATGGGGGGAAATTATTTTCATATTTTACGTTGTAGGCAGGTATCATAGATAATCTATTATATTTAGCGTATGTAGTAGGTACCTACTTATATAGGTACCTGTTTTTATTTACATAATATAGGAGGGTATCTAGTTTTTTTCCCTCAATGTGTCATGTGATCTAGAACCTACAACATCAATCAATAATAAATTTCAAAAGTATTTATGCCTAATTTAAAATGTGCCATAATATTTTTTACTTGTACATGATTAATATGTGGTAAGTAAAGAGCAGATAATTATTGATAGTGGTCGATAATGATGTAGGTGATACGTGTGTGCCATCTTGTTTCTAGCCGCTGGTTATTGGTAGTACCTATGCAAGAAACGCACTGAATGATTGATAAGGCTCGCTTCCCGAAATGGTTAGTTGGCGACTAGAATACTCGGCCGAGGCGTGCACGTAATGGCCGCCCCTTATTTGAATTTCCACACAGAATAATATCTTACGGATCGAAACCGCGCACAAAGCCGCGCCGGATGACTGCTGCATTTATTTTTATTATTTCTACAAATCTGCGTGGGTACCTAGCTGGCGGATTCGCGTTACCTGATTGGCTATGCAGCCCGCGCGATAGTGCCGCCAACGGCGCGGGAATGCGACGTGACCAAAACCGTACAAAAACGGCTCCGTCACGTAAAAAAGCTTGCAGCAACACCAAGCTTCGTATCATCGAGCCACGCACTTTTCCGCGCTTTTTGCGTCGGGGCGCTGTGGAAATCGCGGGTTCGCGCTCCTCGACAAGATGGCGGACCACCCGCCAAAATGCAACGCTGTAGTGTCGTCGGAACATCGGTAATACAATGGGTATCTCGGATTGTGGTCCCATTTGTACGTGGTAAGTTGGTCGGTGCACACATATGTATATTTATTGATCAATGTCATACAAGGTTAGGAGCAAGGAGAAAATGAGATATTCAGTATATATGTCACGTACCGCGAAGCTGGATTAAGTTAAAACCGCGATAACTAACCTCACCCTACTCGCTACATTTAGCGGAACGTATTCAGACCACTATTCTAGGTATCACACATAGGTACATTAGTAGCTACCTAGTATCTGCTCACTGTAGCATGTCCCTAACTAAATCTAATAAATTCCATGAAATCTAGACCGAAGATTGTTGTTTTCCAAGCTCTATAGGTGATAGGTACCCTAAACAGATTATTCCTAAACAGTCCATCTCGTAGTGTAGTGAGCTATCATGTTCATTGCTCATGCATGATCGCGGGTTCGACCGACTGGGTCAATATGAAAACATTATTTTAATGTGGTTTTCATATAAAAATATTTCGTATGTGATTCACTGGACTGGCTCTGAAGCGTAAGACTGACCATCTTACCTTCGTGTGACAAATAATCAAGATGTACCTACTGCAGTTGATATACCAATTTAGAGTCCTGTGCACCATTAGGTCCGGATAAGGGAAAGTAATCGTATTTCTAAACAATTAATTCTGACTGAATCGCAAAACATAATATTGTGTGATTCAGCTTTTACAAAGGAACTTTCATAGGTTTACGTTTTCATTTTCACAGGCTCTCGTACTTTTAAAATTTAGTCATTTTCAGCTGAGACGTGGATTTTTGTTATATTAATTTGAATTATTTATATTATTTAATTAATCTATTTTAATTAAAATTTAATTCATAGAACATTTTCAAGTCCCAGCTGAGACTGACATAACTACTATAACTTTCAGTTTTTGTTGCTTATCAATCCTTTATTATTTTCGAGAAAAATTTTTTTTATCCCAGATGCAACAAAAAAAAAATTAAAAAAATTGTTTAGGTCGGGTTATGTCTAACTAGTCATTTCTAACTAGTCTTTCATGGTTAAATAATAAGTAGATAGAATCAGTAGCGATGACAGGCGTGGCAGAAATTGAGCTGTGATGGTCAAGATTTAAAAAGAAAGTTAATAGTTTTACAAACTGCAAAAAAAAATCACCATACGCTGATTTTTATCTAAACTGCATAACTAAATAAGATTTTATTGAGAACTAATTTTCTTTGCGCCGAGTTTTTTAATTTTTTGTGTTCTAATAGGTTAATAACATATTTATGGAATCAATGAAAATAGTGTTAATATTTATGTAGATAATTTTTTAAGGGTGCATTCCTTCTTTGTTGCACCGTGCGCTAAAACAATTGGTTTTGCCTCTAAGTAGAATGCATATAAATTAATATTTTCACTATAGCCTCAATATCTGAATTAGCTATTTACCTATTTGCTTGACTATATTTTAAAACAATATTTATTTATAATAAAAGTATTTTAACTTTAATTACCGTTAAAATATATTTTGAAGCAAATATTTGTAATAATGTTTGCTGATATCCAGTGTGTATGTGTGTACGTAAGACTGTCACAATGTATTCATACGATGTTGCCAGTTGCCAGCGAGCGAAGTAAAATGGCGAAATTACGATCGCGATTCCGCCTAAAATGGCGTGTGGTCGGCAGAATTTAAAGCGCTGTCCACACTGCACCGCGTTCTCAATTCAAAATAAATTTAAATCTTTAAACGATAGGGCTGGGCATAAATCATACTTGTCATTGTCCTCTGTCTCGGTGTTGCCATCTTCTGCCTTTCAAATACATAACTTGTTATTATTTATTAATAGTTTTTATCGGGGCTTGGTTTGTTTTATCCGCCCGCGTCCGGGGAAAGATGAATTCAGGAGGAAAGGGGTATCCGTAATTTATCATTTATTTTTAATATGAATTCTATGTAAAATATTAAAAATTTAACTGAGAACGTTAATTTATTTTTATTTAACAAATCATGAGAAAGATAGAAAAAAACACAATAAGGTTGGTAGGTAGGTACTATGTGTATTCAACGAGTCACTTGAAAAATATATAACCGTCCGCTCTAGGATTAGAAGTGATCATAAGGACCCAGTTTCAAATCCTGGGGCAAACGGTTATTTATTTTTCAAGTAATTTGATGAATCCACTTGGTAATTTTGTGGTTTTTCTATCTTTCTCTTGATATGTTACATTAATAAAAACTTTAAAATGTTCAGCATTTTAAATCTTCATTCGTAGATGGATAAAGTAAAAATATTATTTATTTATTTATTCAATGATCTACATATTTAACAATGTAGGTTACTACTACTACCCAATACCGTTTTGAATGCTATCATACATAAATATCTAAATAGATAGATTTACATGATCCAGTATCCACTATTTATATTATTTGATAATATTATATTCCTAATAGGTACTATAAAGAACAGAAAAAAAAAATCCTAGGTTGATGTATATTTTAAGGTAGATGTTAACCTTTTTCATCAACCGCCTGGTGATGCATTTTTGATCTAAATAGGTACATAGATCATAAGCGATACTTTTGTAAAGAAACTAAAAACATTTTTTTTAAAATCATTTTTCTGGACCAGGCCCCCTTCAAAATTTAACTCTGGATGCCACTTGAATAAATAATACGTTTGTTGAGTTGATTTTGTGGATTAAAAAGAAAAAGAAAAATATCGGTGCAAGTACCTACCTACTAAGCTAATAAAATATATCTGCGAAATTTCATACCTATTTAATTTGTGTCAATGTAGCACATTTTATCGGTACAAAGCCAAACAAAAACTATTGTGAAATTATTCGCGTGCTTCCAACGGACAACAGCATCCGCCATTTAACGTCCTTGTCACCAAAATGGCGACTAAACTCGGGTAAGGTTAGTGGAGCTGTTTATTTACATGCACACAACGCTTTCATGCAAGAACTTAACAGCTGCAGTAAAAACATTTTCAAGTGAAAAAATATAATATAGGAATTAGGTGGTAGGTACGAGATACCTACAAATAAAGAAAACAATAAAATATAAAGATAATACATACATAATATTATATAAGCCAAAGTAACCATGTAGCCGTACCTAATTTTTTTCCAAACCTAGATATATCTATACATTTCCTTTAAACTTTCTTAGCCACCTTTAAAGGTGATCGAAAAAATTTCTTAATTCATACCTAGGGTAACTTAATTTTTCTTTGGCATAGCTTTTTTACAGATAGTTGGTTATCAATTTAAGACTAAACCTGATCGAGATACAAATTTAATGCTCTTCGTCAGACCTGCAGACACAAATTACCTAAATAATTTAGTTCTTACAGTTGCACTTTTAAAATTTTGCTAGAATTTACTATCGCTTTATTTAGGTAAGTATAATATACTTATTATCATTACTATTTTAATACTTATTTTTAAAAATGCATTTACATTAAGTCATGCTGCCATATGATATATTCGTTGGTAGGTACAGCCCTGGAAATATAATTAGCAGGTACCTACTTACCTACCAGCTCATAATAGTTGGAGTGTAAGTAGCAATCATTAATCTGTAAATGATTAGTAATTTGCATCTTTTGTTATCATTCGACCTCGATTAACGGTGCCATCTCGTGAAACGTGCGTGATATGATGGTATACCTATAATCACTAATTACCTACATCATGATATCCCACAATCATCCATCCGTAGGACAAATCCCAAACATCAGTTGACAATTCTGGTCGAGCGTGATGCTGTTTGATCCGGTATTACCTACATGTATCAGCAATCAGTGGTCAAGTGTGGAGCACTATGCAGCTACTGCAGTCTGCAGTGACACGCATCCATTGATGCACCTACACGAGATGCTAATTATAACTGCCATAGTTCAAACTCAGGAAGGTCATACATTTATCAAATATTAACGAAACGAAAAAACCTGTACTTAGTAAATATTTATTTGTATGACCTGGAGAACAAGCCAATGAAAATGCACCATAATTGAAGTCAATGATCAATAAATTAATAAGTAGGTACCTACATAATTTTAATTCAAATTGCCACAATGGAGATTGAATAAAATCGAACTCTGATTTTCTTAAAAGCCTTTCGTCTGCTACCTCTAAACATTTCCTATGAGTTAAAATCCAATATGATCTAGTTTACAAAGTCTTAAAATTAAAGAATGAGAATTTTGATTTTTTCAATAACCTATTGAACTAATGTTTTTGCATAGAGTATGTAGGTACCTACCTAACTATATTATTTTGTATTGTAGCTCTTCAAGAGTATCCTACTTGTTTGAATAGGTAACTCAACTGAAACTTTTCTGGGCCCAGATTACAAGTTTAACTTCATCGATAGATATGTATCGCAGTTGTTACGCATATATATGACGCGTAATTGGTAAAATTTCTATGAAATATTCAGATTACCTACCATCGTATACGCGTCACAGCTGCGATGTAGATATGCTTGTAATCTGGGCCCTGGTCTTCGTGTCTTATTTTCTTACACTGCGTTTTTCTACTGTCACTGTAGTTCTATCTACGCCCTATTTATGTACAGTAGGTACCAAGTTGTCGACGTTTCCTCGTTAGAGTAAAGTTGGACAAAAAACGCACAATGATTTAGTAAATCAACTCTTATTACCCACTGTAGCTGTTTATATTCTACAATTGGCGTGCCATTTTCCTGTGATAAAGATTTCACACAAAGATACGAAAATGACGTCCGGAATGCAAGAATAGTGCAACCAAGGCAATAAAACAAAGAGACATGGCATCTACTGCATTTTAGTTGCATTTTTCAAAACAGCCTACCTAATACGAAGGTATATACGTATTCATATTTTTATTTCTAATTTAACAGGTGCAGAATATCTTGTTCTTTTGTGACAGCATAAAAACTATTAATATCTACGTATTCTAATATTTTAATAAGTCTAAAGACAGACACTACATGTTTTTAGCCAAGTTGTCTTACCAACCCTCAAAAACAAACTAGCGCAGGTACGCTGAAATATTTTTAGGAAAATTCAGGTTCTTTCATGAGATTTTCAATTCCTGCCCGTTTTCAAAACACTATTCTTGGTACGTCACTGGTTACCAAAAATAAAAATCACTAAAATAACATTGATTGTATTTAATTTAGAGTTTTTTTTCTTTGCGTACCCACCTAGAAGTTTCTCGTTTGAGAGTATACCTTAGGTTCCTGGTAAGATCACAAAAAAATTTAAGTGATTTTTCCTGATGTCTATGCGTAGGTGCTTACCTATATTCATGTCACGTATGTATATCTAGCAAGTCGGGACATGGAAAATATAAATTAAACAATTATGTACTGTGTATGAAAATTAATCAAATAAATAAATAAAATAGTGAAGTAATCATCTTTAATAATTTATTGGGACTCTCGGTCTATTGAAGTAATAGTATTTAACTAACCAACTTACTAACCATCACGCCATTTCCCCGTAGGGGTAGGCAGAGAGGATAGAACGCCATACCACTCTGTCCTGACAGAGTGCCTTTGCTTTCTCTACATTCATACATCTTCTCATGCACATACGCCGATTATTCCGACTCTTCACATGTCCACTTTCAAGTACTTGTCGTACTTGGTCATGCCATGTCTTTCTCGGCCTCCCTCGGCCTCTACATCCAGGCACACTTGCATTCAAACTTCTTTTAGCCGTTCTTTCATCACTCATTCGCTCCACATGACCAAACCATCGTAATAGTATTAAAGTAGTAAATAACTATTTTTTTTTAAGATACAGGATACAGAGGAAGAGCAAACCCTTCAATTTGCCTTCACTTCTTCTTCGCGTGCGGATTTACCCCAACGCACCAACACTATAACTATGAAAAGATTTTATATTGAACCAAACACACAGGATTTTTTTTTATTGCTTCTTCCATTAGAGTCGAGTCCGCTCGGCTGCGCACCAGAAGCCGCGAGATGTTAAAATGATTTATGACTAAATTTACTTATGTATATAACATAAAATAATATCTTACATAATAAAGTATCTGGGCATAATGGGTGTTGACTACCACAGAGGCCTATCCGTTGCGGTGGCTGCTCCTGGAGCTCAATCACAGATAACTATCGACATAGTTACAAACGTGCTAACCACGTGCTAACGCTAACGATTTGACCGATCACAAAGAACATACGTTCAATACCACGATCGCCGAGCCGAGCATTGCCGATCTGAGCCGAGCGGAGCCGATGCACGCGATATCGCGGCCGTAAGAAAGATTGAATGAAGATATGTGCGAATAAGATATATCTCGGGAAATGGCTCGCGACTAGTAGCGCTCGTTTAATAATCCCGATCGATAACTTTTAACGCGTGTTCCATTGTGATCGCGAAAACGTTAAACATCCATGGGTAAGAAATCGTTATCACGTCGCTTATTACCGAGTCGATAGTGATCTGTGATCGAGCAACTGATCACTGTTCACTGCTTGCGGAACCATCCTACAGTGTTCTAAATATCTGAACCCACGAATTTTATTGTTAGTAGCTACGATCGTAAAATAAATTTTAATAATAATGTATTATCTAGTCATACTATCTCGACTCCTGCGGCGTAGTGACTGGGACGCTGAACTCATATTGCAATGGTTCCGGGCTCGATTCCCGGTCAGATCGCAAAATCAAAAGTTAGATTTCTCAAGCCTGGTTGTTTTGTGATATTATCCTCTGTTATCGGACCTTTTGGACTATTGTGGTGATAAATAAATACACTCCTAGGTCTCTTGTCGACGTGGTAAATTGTTTTGCATTTGTTTTGCTTTGGAGGGCTGGGAACTTTCTCGAGTATTATGCAGTTCTTTGTTAAAAAAGCTTTCCCGATGTCATTTAGGTTTTAAATTTTTTCTATCGTTTCAAAAATTCGAATACCTATGCATGTATTTAAAAATAAGAACGGAATTGATAGATACTAATCGCTTCTCCAGGAGGGTGGACAATTGTTTAGGTCATAATATGAATGTTTTTAACAACATTTTGAATGTATACAAATATTTGTAGACAAATTACTGGATTACACCCATGCTGGGCTGATATCAGATATTATTGATATCCCAATAGAGACACAGAAACTCTGGAAGTGAATGTGGGTTATCTAGGCGATTATGACCTGTCATTGGCTGGGTTAAGTGACACCAGCATAGAAAATTTCGGGTAATGCGGAACGACGTAGACGAGTTCAATATATTTAGGCAGTTCCAAAAATTGTCATACATGGTTATCAATGATGGGCGAATGGGAATGTTGTAGTACATCAAGTGGCCACTTAAACCAGCCAATGACAGGTCATAAGCCCTGAAAACGAGCTTCTCTGTCTCTGTTGGGATATCAATAATATCTGAAAATAATGTTAATCCACATACCTACCCACACATTTTTTTTAACCGTTACAAACATGTCAGTTTTCGAACTTTTTTGTAGCTAAAAAAACTCTACTTTTGCTAAAAAAACTACTCTCTAAAAAAAAAAATTCTATAGAACTACAAAAAAACGTGAACAAGGGAAACGTTTAATGATAATCAGCGTTTCTTCATGTGAAGATGTATGAATGTGATGAAAGCAAGTTCTGTAAAGACACAATGGCGTTCTATACTTTCTCTCTAAGGTAGATATGATATTGTAGATATGATAGGTTTTTAAATCAATATTAAAAACTTTAATGTTCATGTTTATATTTTCTCTGAAATAGAGTAGGTATGCTCCATTTTTTTATTAACCATACCATTTAAAACAATTTTTTTCGTGGTGTTTGTTTGGTGTTTTTTTCATGCATTTTTGTTTCATGCATTTTTAAACTTTTATACGTTGAGGGGTAAAATGATCCCCAAAATTTGCGTATAACACCCTTCAGGATATCATCTCAATGTAGCAATTTCCAAACTTAATTTTTCTTCATCTTTCTCCCACTTTTCTTGTGTCCTCTCCCCTCTGCCAGATTTCTTTATTTCCCTCAGCAAATGTTCGCGGTGTTTAACACAAATTTCCACAAATCGCCGCATTCAGCGAGGAATTATATTTCTAAATTTAAAAATCGTCGGCGTTCCTTATTTAAATACCTTTTAAGGGCTTACTGGGCGAGAAAAATGGAATTGTAATGAAATGTTCTGAAATCTATCTTGGTAGATACTTCTTTGCTCTTAATGTGAAGTACCTCTTTTAACTTTACCAAGCAGAATATAAATAACAATAAATCTTGCTTTTTTTTCAAAACAAAAAATTGCTCATGATTGTTTTACATAACAATACTTTTAGTACTTTTTGTACTCTACGATTCTGTTATCCATTCGGTACCTACTTATGGTTAAGAACATTCGTGTTTTTAGTTGTGGGTTAAGAGTATACCTATTTTCTATTATCACTATTACTTCCCCTTATCCGCATCCAGTGGTGCGTGCATAGGGCACTGCATTGTACATCAAGTTCAGTGTATCATGATGATTTATTACATGAAGTAAGATGATCAGTCTTAGGTACGCTTCAGAGCCCATGGAATATTTTAAACAGTTTCATGCATGGAATATTTTAATGTAAAAAAATATTTTTCTCAATGGATGACAGAGGGTGTTCACATGTGAAGCGTCGCGCCATTTCACTGTATATATACAAGTTCTGATAATTGGCAGATATATATATTAAAATACTAGGTGAAAATGGGGAAGGTTTGTAATACATCAAGTGGCCACTTAACCCAGCCAATGACAGGATATAAGCCCTGTAAACACCTAGATATCATATTCCTTTCAAACTTCTCGTCTCTGTTGACATGTCAAATTGTAATTATTAGCCCGTAATGGGTGAAATCCAGTTTTTGTCTACAAGAATTTGGACACACTCAAAATGTTGTTTGAAAAAATACAATTTATCAATATTATAACTTCTACAATAAAATAGTTAGGTACCTAAGTATTTTACTATTTACTAATTATTGGTATCTACTGATTTTTTTATAGATTACCTATTAGTAGGTAGATAATATTTGAATATTGGTCAATGTTTTCAATTTCACGAATAATAAATTAGTAGGCAATTCGCTTTATTATAAATTATAACGCAATGATTTTTTTCAAGTAGGAAGGTATAATACCTAGCTCCAATTAATTGTAAGGTACCAAGGTACCTACTAATTTTTTTGACGTAGGTTAATCGTTGTTCAATTCGGTGTAATTGTTTGATTTTATTGATAATAAAATACAAGGAAAACATTTTTTGTTAATAATAACAACCTTTATGTAGGTAGGGTACTTACTTATTTTGCTGTTTAAAAGAAAACAAAATATTTGAAATATCTTCGTAGAGTTTACACCCCCTTTTTTCAGACATATTTAAACGAAAAGACGAAGGAGCAGGTGGTATTAATTCGTACTGGGTTATAGGGGCAAAACTATTTATTTGTGGTTTTTTGTCTGTTAGATTCAATTCTAGATTAAGTTTTTTTTTATACTGAAGTTTCCCGAACAAGCCCTGGGCAAACTATTTATTTGTGGGCTTTTTTTAAAATCATACACAGGGCCTATTTTGTTAATAAGGGTTGCTTAAATTTAGATTATAATTATAATAGATACAACCTTTTATGTCTTCATTGTTTTTTTAAATTATTTTATTTGTATTTTCGATTTAATTTTTTTTTTATACTGGAAGATTCATAAAACATTGGCATAAAACAATTGCAATCATAAGATTGCTAAAATGCTTAGCAATTTTCTCAATGGATGACAGAAGTGTTCAAGATCGTCGGCGCCATTTTATTGTTTAAATTAGGGATATCAATACTGTTGGGGAATGTTTGTAATTCAATGGCCCTTTGAAAAGCCAATGACAGGTCATAAGCCCTGTAAACGCCTAGATATTTATTCCTTTCCAAATTTCTCGTCTCTGTTGAGATGTCAGTTTTAAAAAATTAAGTTTAGATATTTTAGAATTATTATTTGATTTTGTTATGATTTAGGTACCTACTTATA
The DNA here is from genome assembly GCA_022494985.1 of Micrasema minimum. Taxonomy (NCBI): domain Eukaryota; kingdom Metazoa; phylum Arthropoda; class Insecta; order Trichoptera; family Brachycentridae; genus Micrasema; species Micrasema minimum. Next base: position 29,381 of record JAGVSP010001255.1, read on the forward strand.
TTTACTCTTTAATTATTAACCTAAAGCTGCAATAGGGTGCTGCATTGGTTGGCAGATATAAGATATACCAAGTGCTGTGTAAATATCTTGGCGATTTCATAACAAGTAAGTTAGGTTTTTAAAATTCTAAGATACAGAAATAAAATTTTAGATTAGGTATGGTTGAAAATAAAATTTTATGCTTATCTACAGAGTTTTTTTAAATAAACTACAAAATACATTTAAAATACATTTTTAAATAGTTATTAAACTCCCTAACTATAGTAGCATAGCCTAATTAATGTAAAAAAAACTTAGTTTCCTCAAATCATCATAAGGAGGAAGGGTAGGTATCTACAGATAACATTTATTTATTTGAACTTCTAATCAGAGAGCATTTAACTTCAATGGTGATGACAACAAATTATTTGTTTTTTTTGTGTGCTTGTACAATATTATATACTACTGCTACTTTCCCCTTATCCGCACCCAATGGTGCATAGGGCACTGCATCGGCACACAAGTGCAGTGTATCTTGATCATTTTTATTACATGAAGGTTAGATGATCAGACATACGCTTCAGTACCAGTCCAAGGTATCAGACATGAAATATGAATACATATAAAAATCACATGTAAATAAATAGTTCATGTGAACCCCTACGAGAATTCGAACACAGCGACCTCATGCACGGTAGCCAAATGTGCTACCAACTATGCATTTACTTATACCAAAGGCGGACATATTATATAGTGTAGGTATTTATAAAATAGGTGGGTACACCATTTAATTATACCTAATATTATTACTTTATTTATAATTTTTTCCACCTAATGAGACTTTCATTTAATAGGTTGCTTCCGTAGTGGCGCCCTGATAGCATGAAAAACGCGCTATAAATATTTAAAGTATATTTTTACAATTCCAACAACGATATAAAATCAATGATCAAAATTTTGTTTTCATTTATAAATTTATATTTAAAACACGAAATTACGAGTAAGACTAGTAGAAGTAAAGACATGTATCTGAATATAATATTATGTTGAGAATTATTCTTACATCACCAATATCCTTTTAAAAAATGCGATCTTTTTCTTGAAAATTTAAAGAAAAGATCTACCTATCTACTATAAATTAAGCCTAACTCTACGTATAGGTAAGTACCTATACAAAATTTGAGATAATACCTGGGTACTTCAGTTTGGCACCCTTAAAAAACGGTGGTAGTAAAATTGACCAATTTTAATATTATTTCCTGGAATTTTTTTAATACTATATTATCCGCCTCGTAGCATAGTGGTAGGGCATTTGGCTGGCATGCATGAGGTCGCAGGTTCGATTCCCGATGAAGGTCAATACCTATGAAATATTTATTTACTTGTGATTTTCATATTAATATTACATGTGTGATACCTTGGACTGGAACTGAAGCGTATTACTGATTATCTTACCATACATCATGTAGTAAAATGTTCAAGATACGATAAGAAAGAAGAATAAATTTTTATTTTTTTATTAGTTACTGCCTCCAATTTCATATTTGCATAGATATCTATGAATAATAGGTAGGTAGATACTTTAAGTATTTAGTACCTACACCTTATTTTATTATTTCATGGCCTATTTGAATTAAGTTTCTAACTTTTGGTAGGTACCCACCTACTATTTTTTATTAAAAAAATTAAACGTCAAATCAAAATCATTTAGAAAAATTATTGAGGAGACAGGTAAAAATAAATAAATTGCCATATTTTTATCCCTAATAATCGTTTTTTATTTATTTATAATATTGACTTACTTCTTAGGTGGTGATAATCTTTGATTATAGGTATTTGTTTATAACTTATTAAAATACTTATATATTTTCAAAAGTGGTTTTCGATTTTTTTGCGAAAGAAATGCACGCGGTTGCATTTTTACAAACATGTAAAAACTGCAGCGGAATAATTTTAAGCCTACTCCGTAGGTATTTCTGCAGAAATAATATCTAAGGGTTGTAGGTATGCTTTGCACTACATAAATATGTCATGAACAAATTTTTATTCCTGAAAAACTAAATTGTTCACTTTAATGGTGAAGGAGTGAATTAATTACGTACGGGGTTGAACGGATGTGTTTGGTCAATTTATTAAACCATTAGATTACAATTTAATTACAATTGACTCAGTTGTCATGATAAAGTAGAATGGCTAAATTAAATGAGTTGGTTTTATAATTTATTTTACTAGATAGGTAGGAACGTATAAAAAACTTATTTAAGCGTAGATATTTACATAGTAGGAGGTATATACACCTACAGTTTTTTTTAATTTTTTAGAAGAAAACGTTGATAAAATGGATTGTCTTTTATTCGACGGGTAGTAGGTATCTACGTAAGTAGATGGTGATTTTTTGTGTCAAAACTTATTGGTGATTAATTTGATGTAGATATTTACTTACAGGTAAAAAAAATGTTTTTTTTTTTTTTGGCTTTAATCGATTTTTCCTACATTTTTTTTAAACATTTTTAAAACTGGCAGATTGAAAAAACGGTTTTATAACGAAATGTTCCGTTGGCTTAGGATACGTATTTGGATGGCTATTACTGTTTGTCAGACTCTGGCAATAGGTAAATATGGACTGACCTGCCGCTCTTGGTGATGACCATCTCCGTGCCGAGCTTGTGGAACTTCTCCCAGAGGTCCTTGCCCTCGAGCGTGACCTGGGGGTCGTCGCCACGCCGTCGTCCTCGGGCTGCAGCGCGCGCAGCGGCCGCAGCGGGTGGTGGTGCGCCACGGCCAGCACCACGTCCTCGGCCGTGGCGTAGGCGTGCGGCGCCATCGGCGGCTTGGGCAGGCCGGGGTACAGCGCCGCCAGCGCCGCGGGGAAGGGCGCGGCGGGCGACGTCAGCAGCGAGGACACGGAGAAGTCGGTGGGCCGCGGCAGCTGCAGGAAGGGGTGGTAGGCCATGGCGTCTCTGGCGGCGCCGGCGCCCGCGCCGCTCTCCGCCTGCTCGTATCGCATCGGGACTCTCTCCACGCCTAGCAGCCGCTCTCCGCCACCATCGCCTCCTGCCTGATGCCTGATGCCTGATGCCTGATGCCTGATCGCAGGAGAGCTCACTCAACTGAGCTTGCACAAATCCAGCCAACTGATTCTCGTCTTATTCTGATAAGAAACACTTAATTATCTGTCTGTTTCTTGTTTTGTGCGAATGTTATTTTCGCTCCAATTAGGTATTGCACAGTTTTATTTAAATTCAATATCCAGGTTCACACGCTCGCACTTTAATTCAAATTGGCATTGTTTTAGTAAATATTAAAACAATATTTATTTGTTTCTTTCGTTGAGGTCACTTAGTATTTGGTCAGGAATAAAATTAACTGGACGACAAATAAAAAAATATGTATTTTTACTTTTTTAAACGAGGTGAAAATATCGCGAAACTCGCTAGCGTCGGCAGTAATTTCACGGGGCAACGCGTGGAAATAAATGTTTTTAAATTATCTGATAATTTCCACACTATTTTAAATTATTGTTTTGTTTTCACAGATTTTTTAAATTCACTCAAAAAACGGTTTTTCAAAATCACAAAATAAATCATTTTCACTGTTTGTAAATCACAAATATCGCATTCGGTATTTTATCGTTGTGGAAAATGACGCGGAGAATTTTCCTTAACGCGTAAGTTTTCCGAATCCGAAATCGAATTTGTAAAATGTGAATATTGTATCGTGTTCGCGGCGCGCTCTCCGACCGTGGACGGGTTATAATCCTGACGCTGTAAGCAACGGACTGCCGGCCGAAGGCGTCGGCATAACACCTCAAAGCGTCAACGCTCGCCCTGCGAGGCGCCACGCGATTGGCGCCCCTCGGCCAATGAGAGGCGCGCCGGGCCCCCACCAGCCAATGACAAAAGGCGGAACCTTCCCGCCCTCCGTCCCGCGGGTGTCGCCGTCCCGCTCTGGCGGCCTCGCGCGGCGCTGCGTCCCTGTCTGCCGTGCCGGCCGCTGCCTGGTGTGGAGTGTGGTGTGCGGAGTGTGCTGTGCGCTAGGTGCGACACTGCGCCTGTGTTGGCCCTATTCACTATTCACCCTTATCTCGCGACTGACTGATATTATTATAGTTCGTCTGTCTACTCTGGGCCATACTTGGAGATAAGGGAGCTGTCGTGAACAGAACTTTATTCCTACCGAATCTAGATAGCGCCGCGCGATGGTTTCAATTATATTATCCGCTTACTTCTGAATACAGGATTTCTTTACATTTGGTAGCTGTTAGGGTAGGTTTCGATTTCTTGAAAATACTTCTCACCTAGTTATGCATATAATTTTTATCGCCTTCCTTTTTATAACTTTTTATCCTTACAAATCTTAAACACTTACCTAAGAGTGTTTTTAAACTGAAGGTTGAGACTAGAAATTTTTTATTTATAGCTTGCTTTGATTTTTGTTTCAAGAAAACATGTTTTTAGGTAGCTTTAATTTTTTTAAATGAAATTCTTATTTCTACGTTGTTCCAATATTTTTTTTAGAATCGACTCTTAATTTTTAGTGTTGACTTGATTCGTAAGTAGGTAGGTACCTATCTTTCTATTATTTTAAAGAATAAACTTTTTCGGTTGATTGATTCTAAGCTAATAAAAATTATTATTTTTGACTTTAAATAACTAACTTGAAATAAACATTCACGTTTTGGGTTGGTTTGATTTTTATTTAAGATGAAAAAAAAAACAAATTATGAATACATAGTTCTTAAAAATTATGGTTGGATTGATTTTTATTTAAGTTCTACGTAAAAATCTTTGTGTACCTACGGATTATTTTCTGAGTTATAGGAATTTTTGGTTGATATACCTACCTATATGATTTTTAAAAGATCTAATATTTTTGAGTTACAGGTAGGATTGATTTCGACTAAGAAAAAACTTTTAGGTGGTTCTGATTTTTATTTAGGTAGGTTACTTTTATAAAAAACCTTTTATTTAAAGGTTGATTTGATTTTTATAAAGAAAAGAGTATGGTCCTATGTCGAACCAACTTCTATCTTTATCCCCTAGACAAGTCAGTATCATCTTAATAATCTTTGATAACTAATATCTACTTATAAAGATAGGTAGGTAGATAGTTACCTATGTAAAATAACCTACGGATTTTAAAAAATAACTATCAATAGACAGGTTAATAATTTTTGTATGCTGGTAGGTTTAGTTATTATAATACGATTATTACCTACTGAAGGTGCATAGGTAAGGTACCTATCTATTCAGGTAGGTATTTAAAATGCATATCTTTTTAGATAATAATATGTTTTACTATGATGTAGGTATATATTTGATTTTTATTTTTTAATTTGACCCATATTTTAGAGAAAATCGAGTAGGTGCCTACCTACTAAGTTAATTTTTTTTCTATAAATTTTTGCAAATTGTTATCAAATGTATTTTTTTTATTTAGTCAAATTAATAGTAGGTACCTATCCATTAGAAAACAATACAAAAAACGCATTTTAATAAGAATTTGTGCAAATTAACTTAATCTGCAGTCTGCAGTAGGTGGGTAGGTAGGTAGGTAGGTACTTATGAAAGCATTTGAGAGCAATTTTTTTTAAACTTAGATTTAAAAGTCATATATATATATATTATTACACATTCGACACCAAATATGATTTAGATTCACCAGTTTTCGGGTTGTACTACGAGTTTTTTTACACCATACATAAGTATTTGTATAAATAAATTAGGTACCTATTGGTACCTAGGTACTAGGTACCCACGTATCAAACTCTTAGGTACCAACCTGTAAACTCAGTAGATATCTAAAGCTAGATAGATTGTATCTATAAGTATATTTATATAGGTAGGTACCCCCCGCCCACCCAACTACACCCCTGCGGCTGAAAAGTTTGTTTTTGTTTTTCTTATGCACCTGTGAAAATATTTTCAAAAGGATATTATAAGCTTTCCTCCGAGGGGAAAATATGTCGAGGGGAGAGGCAGGGGAATCGGGGGCTCTAGTCACCCGTGAGAGAGATCATTTATTGATAATAGTAATTACGGCAAGCTTTGAACACGACGCGACGGATCAAAAAAATTAAGTTCCAGGTTTGACTTCCTACCTCATAGCGCGGCATCACGAGGCCTAACTGGAAGGCGACGTTTACGAGCGGCGAGCAGCGATAGCGAAAACAGCGAAGGATCGAAAGAATCCTATGTAGATATTTATTCATGGGACTTTGGATGTACGATATAAATACATAGAATTATGTCACTCTTTCTCTGTTTTCGCTATCATCGCTCGGCGCTCGTGAACGTGGCGTTCCCGTAAAAGTTGCCGGAAAGCCGTGAGTTGATCCTTCACTACAAAAGTACAGATGAAGGTAGGTGTACAAAATTATTCCTACCTACCTATAGTAACAAACTATCCGATTTCCTATTTCACCTTTGCGATGAAAGAATCTTGATGTCCCGATTATATACGTCGACGAATCGGTTGGCGCACACTGCTAATTGAAATATTTTACTTCTATAAACTACCTACCTATCGCAAGATGGCGCTTTGGATATAAACAAATAACTAAAGAAAAAATGCAAAAAATAGTCATCTAAATCTACGATCATCTGTATCTTTGACAATTTTCAGAAGTGCATCTGCAAATTCCAAAATGTCTATTATAAATAAATATTGTTTTATGAAATTGTTTAATTTCATAATTATGGAAAACTACAAAGTGAGTGCTACAAACATTGAGTTAAATATTGTTTTATTATTTTGTATCCGTTCGCTTTCTGATAATACACCCACTCTATTTTTATCACTTTCCCGCGCTTCCACACCACCCACCATCCTATAGTGAGGGGGGTGGAGAGGAGAGGTCATCCTTATTATTTATAGGTAGGTACATACTAACTACCAACCCATCTACCTAATACCTATGGCCTGGCCTATGGCTCTATATCTAGGAAATCTCCCTAGCGAACTATCTAGCGATTCCAACAGGAACATAAATTTGAAAACTTTATTCTCAAACGTCTTCTTTTTCTTTTGTCTTTACGGCTTTGGGAGACCTACCGATAGATGGAATTAATTTACCGAAATTTGTGTTATTTCAGACACTTTTTGCTTGTTTTCTCAGATTCCTTTGTTTGAAGTTGTATGTTATTTTTCTAGTTTTACTAAACAAGTAGGTATCTCAATAAAATATGCATATTTTCACATATAATATATGAGTACCTAGGTAGGTAGATACACAAAAAGAGAATATCGAATAAAAATTAATCTATGAAATAATTTTACTATGAAACTCAACATACCTAAGTGCTGTGTAAGATGGCCTTTACAGGCTAACAGTCCAGACGAAGAAGCAGTTAAAAATAAATAATTAGTCATTTTTAATTCAAAGTATCATAATTCGGAAAAACTACAAAGCAAAGGTTACAAACAGAAAGAAGATTAATAATATTCCAATCCATTTTATTTACCTATATATCGTCTCTATGTACATTAATACAGTAATGGAAATATTTAATGATAAAATATTTTTTAAGTGTTTTTCTTCATAGTTTATTTATTTATTATTTGGACAACTTATTTGGTTGCGAAAAAACGCCTGATGATATTTGCTTTAAATCTATTGTAATATGTAGGTACCTGTAGATCCTTCGTTCAGATATTTACATACATAAGCCACCGGCATAGATGAAATATTATGTCTAGATTCGGAAACATTTTTACCTTTATTTTTCCATCCCAATATTGTATTTGAAATGTCATCGGGACTGCTTGGTATCTAAGGAAAGGATTCCATGCAACACGTTATGGACAAAATATTTACTGTTTACTATAATTTACAACGCCAATAAAATAATTTAATATCGGGACCAATTTGAAAAGCTTTGTTATTGGAATAAAAAAAGGAAAAAGGATTGCTATAAAGGTCTTCATCGATCTACGTGGGTGGCTTTTGTTCCAAAATTTTATTTTAATTATTTTTCAATGCAAGCGTTAGTCATTTATGCCCAGGGACCTTTTTGAAGAAGTTAATATACATTTAAATCATCATCATCATCATCACATCAGCCCGTGAAGGTCCACTGCTGGACATAGGCCTCCCGCTGCTGCCTCCACTCCTCCCGATCCTGCGCCGTCCTCATTCACCGTCTTCCAGCGAACCTCTTGATATCGTCCACCCATCTCATCGGTGGACGTCCTAAAGGCTTCGGTTTTTCAGTCTTCACACCAGAATACGTTTCATCCATTTGTCGTCCGTCATTCTGGTTATATGATCGACAAATTTCCACTTCAACCAAGCAATTCGTTCTTCCACGTCGCAGACCCTTGTCTGGCCTCGGATCCTATGGTTCCTTTTTCTGTCTCCTAGATAGGTAGGTAGGTATAAATTAATAATAACCAAGTAGATTATAGTTTTATCGACATTGAATACCAATAACTTAGAAAGATCTACCAAATATTCATGCAAATTCTTAGAAACCCAAAATAAAACTTACATCAGAATATTGATAGTAAAGATGAATATTCATTTGTATAATAAGGAAATTATAGATCAAGTATCTTTAAAGATATGGGGATAGGGCACTAGCTTATGGTACGAGTGCCAACTTTCTCGAGAAGCAGGTAGGTATATTCCAACCAATCAAAAAATCAAAGTGTCTTTAAAGCTCTTGTTTTGTTGTTAATATGGGGATAGGGCAATTAGCACATGGTTTTTTTTTTTTTTATTTACACGATAAGTTTATGCCAACTTTTTCGAAAAGCTGGTATCATATTTTAACCAATCAAAATTTAATTGGTGGAAAAAAAGCTCTGCGGCCCCAAGTTTTTGTGGTAAATCGAAAAGATACAAAATTTGTTGTTAAAAAAAGTAGTTCATCCTTTCATTCACTTGCGATTTATTAAAACCTCAAACAGGAACTTCAGCTCTACATCTGTTGAAAATTTCTATGCATTTTTCAGTTTCATGAGTTTAAATTTTTACATAAATACAGTTTGTTTAACCTAACATATTACCTTCTTATTACACAAAAGGCTAGGTACATTATTTCCGTCTTTTGGGTACTTAAAAATTATGCATTATATTATTTATTCTTTTAACTGTTTGGTAAATGGAGGTATATTCTAGTAAAAAAATCAAAATGGATTACATTTTGTCAAAAAGGATACATTTTTTAAAAACAAATACCTACCTAATAATATATTATAGGTACCTTCGTTTCTACACACTTACCTTCCTGAAAAAGAAAACAGGGAATCCCCTACATTTAAAAGGGGCATTTCTGATGTGGGTGTACCTTCATAGTTCTCATCTTAAGGAGTAAAGAGATTAGCCCTAAAGTGAGGTTGGGGTGAGTTTCTACAATTATGTGTGTAGGTACTTAGTACTTACCTATATCTGTTTTATAAATATAGATAACTACGTGCAGTATGTTAGGTGGGTACCACCTAAATTGAACGCACAACATGTATAGTTAATAATAATAATAATTGTGTATAAAATTACCTTACCTACACCTGAGAGTCTCTATTTGTTCCAACTTAAAATGAATTTTAAGTATCTAGATAGTGTAACTAAACTGCAGAGAAGAAGTAGAATTTTTTCAAATTCAGGAATATGGATATTCGAGGCTTATTTCCTGTCATTGGCTGGGTTTAGTGGCCACTTTACGTACTATAACATTCCCCATTCCGCTTATTAGCGAATATCCACACCAGGTAACTTTTTTTTTGTATTTATGTTACGAATCGAAAACTTCACCAGCGCGTAACTAGCTCCATCTATGCATTGATTTTGAATTTAAGTATTTATTATCCAATTACTTCATTTTTGTAATTAAGACTCTGACCGAGTTAAATTAATTACTAGTAATCGCCTGCAGATGACTCTGCAATTTATTTGACTTATATTTAGTTTTTATTATTATGACTACCTGCTACCTACCAAAGTGTTTTTTTCAAATAGCGAAAACGATTTGTACCCTTTTTAGCTATGTGCAATGGTACCTACCTAACGTAGTGCATAAATAAAATTCCTTAGTATCTAACCATGTTACGAACATGCAAACTTGTGTAGTCAAACATAGTCAATACAGTCCATAAATTCATAAATAAATATGCAGATGCACCCAGGTAGGTAACTATGCACATTGATATTTGGGTAAATATGCTATAGTAGGTGCCTTTAAGTATGTATGCGTCTCCTTGTAGTCTTAAACTATTTTTTAGGTAGGTGCCTACCTAGTTTTCTTTTTTTTATAGGGACGTTTGCTAGTTTATTGGAATAAAAGAAATAGGGATGATCCAGGCAAAAGGTTGCCGAGGAAATTACTATTAAATTTGTAAGTTAAATAAGTCATATTATAAATGTGAAGCGTCGCGCCGTTTTATTGTATATTGGCAGATATGGATATCAAAATGGCCATTTAACCCAGCCAATGACAGACCTGTAAACGCCTAGATATCCATATTCCCTTCCAAATTTCTCGTCTCTGTTGAGATGTCAAATTGTAAATCATATTATATTCACAAAGAAGATAAGTTACCGAGGTAAGTAGATAATGAATAATTATAGAATAAATAAAATCATAATTATCCATTTAAATTATGGTAATATTGATTTATTTCTTAGGGGTACTGATTTCATTTAGTAGGCACCTACTTATCTATTTTTACGACGTATCAGTGGTTTTTAATTTGATTTCCCTTGTCTTAACGTCTTTCCTCACCTCATTCTTATCCTTCCCCGAACTTCCGCCTGCCTTGCCGAGACTCCGATTGCCTATAAATGTTCGGAGATAAAACCTGATATGTTTTCACTTACGCGTCAATATTAATATAATACATCACGACGCGCGACGTTCGCCAGTTCTGCGTCTTGTGAATGGAGATCGTTAAATAAAAATTCCAATAATTAAGAGTCGTGATTGGTTTTAGCAACACCAACTTGTTTAATTCAGATTTTTTCCTTCGTTAAGATGGTGGTTCATTGTTTTCAAATAAGTTTTCATCTTATCCATGAACCCTTAGTAGGTATTATGTTTAGGTATAATACTTCCCGAGTGTTTTGGTATTTTAGTATTTATGTTGGTATAAATAAATGTTTACAGATATTTTTTTTAATGTTAAGAAATAATTGCGACTACTAATATTATGAAGATGAAGTACGTAGGTAATATACTGTGCTTGGTGTGCCGATACAGTGCCCAATGAGCCAAAACCATTAACTTAAAAATCATTGATTAGAATAATTCCTAGTATTCAATACCTAGGAAGTATTAGGTGCAGATTAAGATAGTGTAGGAGTAGAATACATAACACATAGGTTCATAGGTGTATAAAATAAGGTAGGTAGGTAGGTAGGTAGGTACCTACCTACTAGGAATTTTATAAAAGTTAATGGGTATATTCTGTAATTTATAAAAATCTTGCAAATTTTTCAGAATCTTTCAAAAATCTTTCAGAACGATTTTCTTTCGGGTAGTAGGTAGGTAATTAAGATAAATAAAAGAGTTATTTATACCTACGAGCAAAGCAATGACAGATACGTGAATAGGTAAGTAGGTGCCAAAAACCGAAAAAAAAATGCAAAAAGTTCTTTGTTACATCACAAATAACCTAAAAATTACAATTGAAAATTGCCAGAAAAAAAATATTGCACTTCCTATGAAATCCCTTAGTTCGCATCTCATGCATATTTTGTAATAGGTAGGTACCTACACACCTAATTTTATTTTCTACTAGATATATCACGTAACTTAAGACCTATATGTTTTCAAAATCTTTTGATTAATTTTGATAATGGTATTTCCTACTGAGAAATTGAGTTTTCACTCACTTTAAATTTTCCGAGCCGTTAAATTCAATATTTGAAGCGCCTTTGAGGTATATTTATACGAAAACGGCGCTATATAAATTATCTATAATAATAATAATATCATGAATTCGTCACGTACCTATGTCCTATTTTATTTCCAGTAGATATTCACATATTTAATTATGTCTGTTTGCTCAGTGTCAAAAAATATTTAAACAATCGTTGTTTACAGTAATTCTAAGTAACTACCTAGGTATCTATACGAATTTCCTTTTTTGATTGACCAATACCTCGTGGGTTTAATTTTTCATGCATTGCACAATAAAAACTTACTGTAGTACTAGAGCTATGATAAATAAGCTTAAGTTAAATACTTAATATTTTAACTTGGACTGGTGCTGAAGCGTAGGACTTCATAAAACAAATTATCAAGATTCACTGCACTTGGTGTAGGTACCAATGCAGTGCCCTATGCATCATTGCGGATAGTGGAAAGTAGTAGTAGCTATGAAGAAGAATAATTCTTACTAGACAGCAGATATTTCCTACTCACTAGGAATCCACCTGTCACCCACTAAAAAAAACACTAAAATTGAAACCAAAATGGCGCCGGAATCTTTCTGCCTAAATCTGTATTGAACGCTTCCGCGAATCGGGCACCATTCAAATGGCCGACGACAGGATATAAATAAAAAAACAATAGCAGTTTGAATTCGGAATTTGGAATTGGGCGCCATTCGGAATTTGAATTTCAAATCCGCGGGGAAAAAGTGTGCGCCAGCTTTTTACGAATATGGAACATTGTCAGATTGTCATTAGGGGCTTTCTAATGGGTCAGCGTTTAAGGTGTTGATTTAATTAACGTTCGGTAATGACGTTAAGATTTTCCACGGTTTAAAAATCAACACATTTCAAATAAAATAAATTTGTTTATTCAACATTTTTAATTGTTTCCTGCTACTTATATGTAAATATAAACATGGTGTAACAAAACTCGTAGTACAACCCGAAAGCTGGTTAATCTACATCATATTTGGAGTCCAATGTGCGTGACTTATGAGTCTGAGCTTGAAAAAAAAAAATTTTCTCCGTAAAAGCTTTCTTTAGTGGGTAAGTAAAATACTGTTTTTTATTTTGTTTTATTTATAGATAGTATTCATTGGACTAAATAAATTATATTTGTGACAAAACTCGATGTACAAGCGGGAAACCAGTGAATTGACGTCATATTTGGAGTCGATTTTGTAGCATAAATTTTTTTTATTTGACCGTAGTTTTCGAGAAAATTGAGTACGAAGTTGTTTTTTTTTTCGATATTTTTTGCATTTTTTTAGCAAATTTATTTTATTTAGCCAAATTAATACTATCAATAAAGAAAGCATTATAAAAAAATCCGCATTTTAATAAGGATTTGTGCAATTTTACTTAATCTGCCAGCTTTTATGAGAAGAAAATTATTTTTTTTTCAAACTCGGAAAAGTCACACTTCACATTCGACTCCTAATATGATGTAGATTCACCAGTTATCGGGTTGTACTACGAGTTTTGTTACACCATGTATATATTGACATACATATAGCTAGGTACCTACTTTCTGCATAATATGTGTAGACCAGTACCTATTTGTTTTGATAACATAATTTAAATCAATAATATTTACATAGGAACTAAGTAAATATTGTTAGTTCGAAAAAATCTTGGCTTAGACGCTATAGTGGTTTTTCTTGGCTCATTATCACCAAATAACATGTGAGTATTTAGTAATGTTTAAAAATGCAGGATGATTATGAAAAGATATGAGATTTTGGAAGGTGACAAGATCGTTTGCAGGCGTATAATGGTATCCATATGCTTCACGCAGAAGGGAATGGAACAGGTAAGTGAATAATAAAAAATACCTTCATCATTGTTTTCAAATTGTGTCAATCTTGATACCTTCTTCTTCTTCTTCTTCATCAGCCATTGTTCGTCCACTGCTGGACATAGGCCTCCCCCATATTGGTCCACTGCTTTCTGTCCTGGGCCTCGAGCTGCCATCTGGATCCTGCAGTACTTTTTATGTCATCTGTCCATATTCTTGGTGGTCTTCCTACAGGTCTCCTTGCAGCTCTAGGTCTCCAGTTCAGCAGGCGCTTCGTCCATCGGTCCTCATTCTGGCGTGCCACATGTCCAGCCCACGTCCACTTCAGCTGGGAGATAGCTTTTATGACGTCTATGACTCTAGTCCGTCTTCTTATCTCCTCGTTAGTGACATGGTCTCTTAAACCTTTATACTTACTCATATATTATTATGTATGCAGATACTACCTGTGTACCTGAGGACGTACTAATTCGGTTCATTATAACTTTACAGTGTTGGCTAGTTACAAAATCTCCTAAAGGCGTCTGGGGATATTCACAATCTCCACCAAGTAGCGAATGCAGCTAACAATGACAATAGATTACAAAAACACGCACATTTTCCATTTTATGGTTCTGCTTTATGACATCACAGCTCGCAACATAGTTGCCTCCGATCGCCACTACAAAAAAGAAAAGTGTTATAAAATATCAACCCTCATTAAAACTCGACATCGCCATTTTCATCGTCAAGCAAATATGGCCGTTATATTTTATTGCTCCATGGTTCAAAGTGGCTGACATGTTTATGTGATTTATTACTGTTTTGATTCCGGGCAAAGTATCGCGGTCTAATTTCTAAAACGGGTATGTCTTCTCGAGGCATTTAGTCGAGTAGCTAAGCCACAATCCCATTTGCTTGTGGTTGGGTAGTTCGAAACCTTACGCGACCAAAGCGAGCGGGGGTTCAATATCTACGTGTCACCTGTACGGATGGAGGATGGAACACAGGGCTACACAAATATAGTAACTAGGCCCCTATCCATTAAACAAAATAATTTAGGTAGGCACTTAATACCTAATTGAATGTTACTTATTAACCATCAAAATAACCATCTGTGCCGTTTGAAACAAATATAAATCTGATGAATTCTTTTTCTAGAGCAGGTTGGTAGTTCGTAGGGACCTGTACCTATACTACGGGAAAATTCCCTTTTTTGTTACAGGTTATGTTTTTTGAGTTCTTTCTTCTTTTTTATTTTTAATTCCTTCGATCGACCTAGCGCTATAGGAAAATATAGGTAGATAAAATAAATAACATTTTTCAATTTTCTTTTTACTTTTATAGCAGTAGTTAGGAGTAAATAAGGTACTTTGGTACCTACATATAAAGAAAAACCGCGGTAAAGATGTAAGTAGATAGTTTATGTTTAATTCTGTTAACTGCCTTTTTTAGTAGGCACATACGAATAACTACCTAAAAACTACAAACTTTCAAAAAATGGAAAATCATTTTTAGCTTTGTTGATTTGCATTTTCATAAATAAATGTTTAAAAAAACTTAGGAGTTCATTTGTTAGTACAACTAAAATTTAGTTGTTGGTAGCCAGCCATCAAATCTATATACTCGATTATCATGAAGTCTCTCTTTCTATGCAATACGATTAAATATGTCAGAAAAGAAATAGGTACCTAATTGATTTTCGTTATGATTCATTTTCTTTCGATTAATGTACCTAAGTGTCTACTTTCTGATTTCATTATGGGCTCCTCCTGATTTAATAATCTACTATTATTATCGTAGGTACCTACATCCTCCCTGCTAGCCATAGGTAATGCATGATACTTTTTTTTTACAAATAGTTTGATTTTATACTTATTTTATTTATTAATTTAATTTGTACAAAATACTTTGCACTCCCAATTGAGTTACAAAACTCATTCTGGGACAGATATTAGAAAAAGAAAGACTAAATATTACAATACTTCAGATTACAGAGTTACCAATGTTAAATCTAAAAATACAATAATCACAAAAGGAACAATAATCACAAAAGGAACAATAATCACAAAAGGAACAAAAGAAACAATATAGAAAAATTTGCCATTATCATTATTAATAAAAATATTTAAAAAGTAGTCTTTTAGTGCTTTGTTTTGGATTTCGCCGTCTTTTGATTTTGAATTTCGTTTGGTAGTTTATTGAATTGAGTGCGGTACTCATGAATTTTACTCCAAATGCTTTGATACCAACTACTTAAATAAAATTTAAAGGGTGGCAGGTTTTGCGAATATAAGAAATCAACAAGATTTTTCGTACACCTTCATTTAAATCTAAGGGTTTAATACATCTTGGATTTCATGCTTATGTTTCTATCCTGTTATTCGTAAGACTTGTTATCTCGATTTTACCGATCTATTAGGTAGGTATGATTATTTTTAAAAAAATCTTTGTTCATTTATTTTATTTAAAACCAGTCACCAATCAAAAGTAAGGAAAGTGAAACTTTAAAATTTCAAACATAATTTATAATGGAAACAAAAAAGCACGCATGTCAACAATTGAGAACAAGAAGCACAGAACAAACAATGAATAAAAAATAAACAAAATGATCGCGTCAACACTGCCCCCATATACAGTATACAGTATACAGCCAAGCAAAAAGTAACGACGGATGTAGATTCTACGAAAAGCTAACAGAGAATGAAAGATCTTCGATCAACAAGAAAAAAAATTCTACGCCAGGGCGCGGCCTCGCTGTGATTGGTCGAAACAGGCGGAGTTCTGCCATTTGGGATGCGCCCGCGCATAATTATATGGCTTCGGTCGTTTCCGCCCGACTTCGGAGATCTCCGCCAACTAATCTCAATACAATGCAAAGGTAATATTGATTTTATTTTGTACCGAACGGTTTATCACATACATGTGATTTTAAAACAGGATTCATTTGATGTAGGTATGATTTTATGTAGATTCCTGCGTACAAATATAACTAGATAGATCGTATATACCAATTTATCTACTATTATTATTATTTTGGATCATTTATATAACGCCGTTTTCTTATAAATATACCTACCTCAAGGGCGCTTTAACTGTTGAATTTAAATTAAAATAGGTTTTATCAATTCTTAATGGTTTGGAAAAATTTTAATGAAAAAAACAACTCAATCTGTAAATAGAAAATAGGTACATTTATCAAAAGATTTCGAGAACAAATAGGTCTTAAGTTTCTTCCAAAACATCACTTCACTCTCACATTTGCGCGCTTCTGGCGGGAGAGCATTCCAAGCCATAGGGCCCGCAACCGCAAAAGCGCGCTCTTCAATTATTTTTTTTTGCGCTGATTGCGGATTGGTATTAAAACCCTGCCTATAGCTGTAGATGTAGCTAATCGAAGTATGAAACGTCTTTCAGCGAGTTCATCTGGAATGCAAATGTCCTTAAATATTTTGGAGTGATATCACGCATTGCTTTGTAGGTAGGTACCTGCTCGTACATCCTACATTTAATTTTTATTTAATTTAATTGCCAATTACATTAGCAGTTTTTTTAGTGGTGGAGTGATGTATATTTTGAAGATGAGTTGCAGCGTTAAATAGTGATTGCAGGCGAATCATTTTATTAATTATTTATTGGTATATATACGAGTATGTCATTACAACAATAGACTCTAGACACTAAAAACGCATTTATCTATTGCTTAGCGGCATCAACCAGCAGATTTTTGCGTATGATTTTAATCTTTCCGTCTCAGTTGGTAAAAACATTAACTTTTCGTTGTATTGTAGGTAGCTTGGTCTAGGAAGGTCAAATATATAAAATATCTATACATTTAGATTCCAAAACCTACACGATCAAAACAGGTAGCTGGATTATTATACAGATAAAAAAGTATTCACTGCACGTGTTTTTTGTGGCAGACATTAATAGGGATAACTTGGAGAGAGTTGGACTACGTGGATATCTTTTTTACTGTAGGTATATTTATGTTTATGTATGTGAAATTAATCAAATATATTATCTGTAGGTTCCTAATACTAAATAAGTAACTCAGGTAGTAGATCCTTTATTTGAACGGAATACTTACTTACCTACCTATATTTCAATAATTTTCTTTTGGACATCATACGAAAGCAATGTGAACAACTGAATTACAAGAAACCTTGAAAGGAACCCTTACTCTTTATGATCTAAAACATTTCGCTTGCCTTTTCGGTAGTGTTTTTTGTTTTCAAGAAAAGTGACGCCATGGCGCGAACCAATTTTCACCTTGCTTAGAGCAGAAAATTATCAATCTAACTGCCCTACTTTCGTACGTACTTTAACTATAATAATGTTATAGCGGATCCACATTGACTCTGACCAAACTGTTTGGAAACAAATTTGCATCCACACTTTCGCCACAAACTGTTTGTCCAAAGACAAAAAACTTACTACTACTTCTAGTTACTACTTTCCCTTATCCGCACCCAATGGCGCATCGGGCACTGCATTACTTCACCAAGAGCAGTGTATCTAGATCATTTTATTACTTGAAGGTAAGGTGATCAGTCTTACGTTTCAGAACCAGTCCGAAGTGTCGCGCATGAAATATTAATATGAAAATCACATGTAAAACAAAAGCTTACATATTTAATTTTATGCTAAGCGTTCACAAACCCTCGCAAGCCTAGGTCTCCTCCAAATGTTTGTAAGTGCTCAGTTTTAAAAAAAAAACTTATTTGAGAGATTCATATTAATTTCATAATAAATAATACATGTAATAAATGTGTTTGATAGCACTAATGTTGAAATTAGAGCAGAATGCAAGGCTGAGATAAGCTTCATCGACAAAATTAAGAAAGGTCTTTTACGTTGGTTCGGTCATGTAGAGCGAATGGATGATGAAAGAACGGCCAAAAAATATATGACGCGACTGTGCCTGGATGTAGAAGTCAAGGAAGGCCGAGAAACACATGGCATGATCAAGTAAAAACAAGTGCTTGAAAGTGGGCATGTAAGAAGTCGGAATAATCGACGTGCGTGCATGAGAAGATGTATGAATGTAGAGGAAGCAAGAGAAGTATGCCAGGACAGAGTGGTGTGGCGTTCTATCCTCTCTGCCTACCCCTACGGGGAAATGGCGTGATGGTTAGTTAGTTAGTTAGTTAGTTTAAAAAAAAAACCTTATAATTTTTTTATTTGATTGCAGACCACTCCGTTTATTTTTACATCGATAGCAAAGATAACAGGTACCTACTTCCATCATTGTATTTTTACATCCATGACTCCAGATGCGGGGTTCCGTAGAATAATTGAATACAGTTAACACCACCATAATCATGATGCAACTGATTACCATGTAAAAATGGTTATTTTCTTAATGAAAAAACGTGTAGATGTAGTTAATTACCGATAATACATAATATTATCTACTAAGTAGGTGGGTAACTTCTTAGCTACCTGCTTATTAATAATATTAATGGCGTCACATGTGCCATCTGGGTACGTGTACCTGTGTATCTACTATACATAATATATGTATAGTAGAGTATGGGTGTTGAGAAATTTTATGTTTTGAATTGGTAGATATGGATAGGATGATAGTTTTGGGTTGAAAAAGAAAACCCAAAAAAATTTTTAAAATCGGCGGGTTTTTTTTAAAAAACCTTGGGTTT